>JAMYWO010000264.1:22025-33687 GCA_024220525.1 Cochliopodium minus
TAACAGTACTAACAATAACAATAACAGTAACAGTAACAGTAACAATAACAGTACAGGTTATAACAGTACTAACAGTAATAATAATAGTAATAGTACTAACAATCCAGTGGGGAACAACTTGGTGAACAATGTGGTTACTTCCAAAAAAAGTTTTCTTGAAGCTGTTTCTTCCCAAAGTGTTAACAACAACAATAACAACACCACCAGAAACAAAAATAACAATCATAACATTAGTTCTAACAATAATAATAATGGAAGCAAAAGTAATAACAATAATGCGAACAACAAACTTCAAACAACAAATGAAACTTCAAACAACAATGGAAATAATAACAACTTCAACTACAATAACAACAACTCTACAGTAAATAATAATAGTCAAGAAAACAAAGAACAAAAGAGAGATAAGAAGATTATTTCACCATCATCAGTGTTTGTGAATAATGTTCCTATAACGAATGAAAAAAATTTGGAAATATTTTTTTCAAAGTATGGTAATTTGAAATCTTTGGATTACTTGGATCAAAAAGGAATTGCTTTCGTTGATTTTGAAAAAATAGAACAAGCCGAAAACATTTTGAATATTTTTGCAAAGGAAGGTGTTCTTTACGAAGGAAAAAACTTGAGAATCGAAAGAAGAAGACCCAAAAGAAACAACAACTCTAACAATTATTCCAATAATTACAGAAATAACAATAATAAAAATTCAAAATGATTTTCACAATATTTAAATATTGTAATCCTAAAAATTAATTTTATTAAATTTATTATTCGAAAATTTTCCAAAAAAAAAACAAATAAACAATTCAAAATTCTTTTTAGTTTTGTAATTCTTTTGTTTTTTTTGAATTCTTGAGGTGAATTTGTTCTCTTATTTTGGTGGAAGATAGTTTGTCTTCTATGTTTTGTTTATTTTCTGACAAATCAAAACTATCAATGCAACCAATCACCAAAACATCCAAAATTGAAAGTTCCTTTTCTTTTCTTTTTTTGTTGACAGCTTCCCCTCCTCTGAAAGTCTCTTCTGAAACAACTAATCAAAAAAAGAAAATACTTTTTGAAAAAAGTAAAATTTTTATTTATATTTTAAATACCTATCACTTGTAACAATGGGTCAACAATTGAAGGTCCAAATGGATCATCTTTTTTACAAAAAAAAAAATTAAAATCATGAAAAAGAAAAAAGAAAAAAAAGTAAAAGAAAAAACCTAATTCATAAATTTTCAATTCAATGTTGGGATTAACTGATTTACAAAATATTTCAACTAATGATTTTCTTTCAGAAAAATTTTGAAGGAGTTCTTTGTATTTTTTGGGAGAAAGAGAAATATACTTATCTCCTGTTATCCCTATTGTCAAACTTTTGGAAGAACAACATGATGATGCTTGCAATAATATCTTGTGGCCTGGATGCAAGTGATCAAAAGTACCTCCAATAACTGAATGTTCGTATGATTGTTTAATTTCTAAAATTATAAATAAAAATTGTTAAAAAATAAAAAATAAATTAAAAATTACTATAAATAGGATTATAATTTGATTTAGGAAATTTAGTTAAAAGAATTATTTTGGTATTCTTCTTTTCAAAATGTGAAATTAGATTTTCTTCTTCCTTTTCCTTTGATGTGAAGAAATAATCAATATTTTCTATTCTTTCCAAAAATTGATTTTCTTTATCTTGCGGACCAAGTATGATTACATCAAGGAATGGAGATAAAGTATATCCCAAAGTAATGTAATAGTGGATCAATATTTTTTGATAGTGATCAAACTTGGTTTGAATTTAAAATGAAAAATGAAAAAAGAAATTCAAAAAAATTTTACCTCAACTTCTTTCTCTTTGAAATTAAGTTGTATATACAAGATTTGATTTCTATTTTCAGATTCTTTAAAGTAATTGGTTGTTATTTCTTTTAATACAAAAACATTCTCTTCATAATTTGTCTTGTCAGAAGGAGATAATGAATCTAATATCAAAAATCCAGACAATTTATTCTCCATTCTCTTTGTTATGGATATCTTTTTCTTTTTAGGATCAATTTTTTTTAAAATCATTTGAAAAAATAAAAAAAAAAAATCTTTTATATCTCATCTATAAAATAAAAATGACTGGTAAAAAAATAATCTCTTTCAATATATTTTACGAAAACTTATTAATTCTCTATATTTGATTTAATATTAAAAGGAGGTCCATGGTAATTATCCTCATAAGAATTTATAAAGTGAAAAAATAAAAAATTTATAAATATATAAAAATTATAAAGGCAAGGAGAATCAGGAAAGATCAGAGGACATGCACATTACTATTTATCACCAAATAGTCAAAATATATTTAATGGATTTATCAAAAATGCTCCAAAAAGAATTATCAGAAAATTTAAAAGAGCACATGCTTTCTTCCCTGCATTTGTAAGTGCTTATGCATTGTATTCATGGGCTAATTGGAAAGCTGATAAAAATATCAGAGCAACATGGTACTAAAAATATTGGTTTAATGGATTCAAAGGAGATAAATAAACCTATTAATTATAAATTCTTTAAATTAAATTAAATCAATATCATATCATCTTTCATATTTTTGAATAAACAAATTTGTTTGATCAAGTTGAAAAGTACTTTAAATTAATGCAAATAAATGAATAAAACAAGTGTTTAAAATTTTAATTCATCAAATTGGTATAAACAAAAAAAGAAAATAAAATAAAAAATTGATCAAAAATAAAAAGGAGGAATGGGAGTTTGCAGTTGTAAAAAACGGACCAATTTATTCTGTTTTTCACATAAGAAAGCTGTATGCGAAGATTGCATTTGTACAGAACATAATACTGTAATCCCAAAAAAAGAAAAATATCAAAAAAAAAAGAAATAAAGTCCTTTTTATTCTTCATATATAGTGCCCCATAAAAAAATATTTAGATTGGTTGAATAATTCTAATTTCGAAACACCATCTTGTAGTGTATGTAAAGAAGTATTCCAAGTAGGATTGGATGAATCTGATGAAAATAGTGCAATAAGATTGAAATGTCTTGATCTTTATCACAAAAAATGTTTAACACAACACATTAATAATCTCAAAAATACAAATATATCTAAAGAAAATCATAATTGCCTGACATGTACTGTAATTTATCTTTAAAATTTTTTTGAAATTAGATTTATTCAAAAAAAAAAACGTTATTTTTTGCTCAAATATTCATTTATTCTTTAAAAATTATCAGGGACCTATTTATACAAATGAAAAAACATCAAAATTGGAACAAAATTTACAATCATTTCAATCTTTATTGGAAGGTAATAGTATTAATAAGGAAATCAATCAGTCCTCTTCTACTTTTGATGATTCAAATCCAAGAACAAAAACGAAACCACCAAATCTTCAACATACCGTTCCGACGGCTACGGTAACATCAAGATCAACATCAATCTCTTCAACTTTGAAAACAGGAGATGAAATAAGATTACAAATTAATCCAGTAGAAGATGAAGAAGATGACAAGTATAAAAAGAAGAATACCTTTGATACTCTTACCAATTTTGAAAGTAACAAAATAACAAAGAGTATCTTTTCTAATTGTTCCAATCAAAAATTAATGGCGGTTATAATTTTCTTTGTGACATTTTTAACCTTTGTATTCCTATTCTTCTCATCCTCATCTGAAATAAATTGAATCTCTTCCCCTTCTTTCACTATTATTTTGTTTATTAAAATTTTTTTAGAATAATCGTTTTTGTTGATAGCAGTAGTATACAGATATATACAAAAGACAAAGAGTTGGATGAGTATTTAGAATATTAAAATTTTTAATAAATTGAGGTTGTTTTTGAAATATAAATTGTTTTTAGAATAATTCAACTGTTGCACCAACTTCTTCCAAAGCCTTTTTCCAAGCAACTTCTGCTTCTTCGGTTGGTACATTTTCACCAATTACAGATGGGAGTTTATCGATCAATTCTTTGGACTTTATTTGAAAGAAAAAGAAAAAAGATTAAGGGTTTTTCAAATAATCAAAATGTGTTGATGATATAGGGTAATAATTAATAAGATATGATTATATAATTCATAATTTAAATTGATTGAGTTGTCATATAAAAGAAAAGGTATATTTTTTACCTCCATAAGAGCCATTCCTTTTTTAAGATTTCTGATTACTTTCAATACTTTAATCTTATTTCCTTCAGCGATATTAGTGAGTTTGATGTTAAAAGAAGTTTTTTTAGGAGCCTCTGGTTGTTTTTCTTCTTTTACAACTTCCTTTGGTTCATTTGATTGAATTTGTTGTTGAGGCATTCCACCACCAAACATCATAGAAGGAGTGAGTTGTTCATTTGTGATTCCAAGTTTATCTTGAAGCAAATCAGTGATCAATACTGTTTCTGCTAAATTTAATTCTAAAATTTGTGAAACTATTTTTGATATTTTTTCTGGATAAACTTTATTTCCTGATTCATCTCTTGAAAAATGGGTGTCTGCAAAAAATGGCTTTCCATTATTTCCTTCTCTTGGTCCATTGCCCAATTCTGGTGTGGTATTATCTGAATAATATTTAATACCATAGATATTTGTAAATTTTTGTTGGTTCTTGAATTGGGTTGGAAAATTAAATGTGTATCTTTTATTTTTGAGAAGATCATTTGAGATATTATATAAAAAATAGGTGAGTATAAAAATAAAAATTATTATTTTTGTTTATTTTATTCAAATATTTGAGAGCAAATCAATTTATAATTGAAGGTATTACTTTGAGAATGGTTTTTTATTGAACAATTTGATGGAATTCTTAATCATTTTTCCTCTTTATAAAGCAGAAACTATAAAATAATCCTTTTTTTTTTTTATTTTTTTTTATTTTGATTGGGACTCATTGAATTCACCTGTCCATCTTTGAATTACATTTGCAAGCAATATTTTAATGATTATTCATTATGATTCTTTCAATGTTGAACAAAAAATTTATAAATTTTTCCAACAAAAATCACAAAAAATAAAAAAAAAAAATGAAACTAGCAATATTACCAAAAGATCCAAAGGAGAACTGGAATGATTCAATTATAATAACTGAATTCGTAAAACCAAGAACAAGAAAATTAGAGAATGCAGGAAAAGGATTTTATCACTTTTATGAAGAGGAGAAAGTTGATATTTCAAGTTTTGGTCAAAAATTGTTCGAGGAAACTCATTCTGTTGAAGAAACTTTCATTCCTGAAAAAAATCCATTTCATCATGAAAATAGCGAAAAAAAACAGAAAATAAGATTGGCACAAGAATTATCAGATCATTATGAAGTTTTAGGTAAAAAACGAAGAAAAGGAAAATTAATTTTTTTTTTTTTTAATCAATCTTTACTTTTAGGACTTGGGGAATTAAGATGGAGAGCTACCATCGATCAAATCAGAAGATCATGTAAAAAAAAAAAAGATTTTCAATTTAATGTCTCCTTTTCTCAATTCAATCTTTTTTTTTCTTTCAACGAATAAATAGATAAAAAGTTGGTACGTCAATATCATCCAGGTAAAAAAAATCAATAATAGATAAAAACAATCATTATTAAATATTCTTCACATTTTAATTAAAATATTCAAAATTAATTTGTTGAATTCTGATTAATTTCAATTTTTTTTTTTAAAAAAAAGATAAATTGGACCCAGAAAGTAAAGAACTCCAAACATTCAAAGCAATTCAAAAAGCATATGAGATATTAAGTGACGAAGACAGAAGAAGAGAGTACGACTCCTCCGAACCATTCGACGACACCCTTCCCACAGGAAAAGAACCACCAGAGCAGTTTTTCAAAGTGTACGGAGACATTTTTATGAACAATTCCAAATATTCCATCAAAAAAGACATCCCTTCTTTTGGTGACGATTCCACTCCCATCCAATCCGTTTTCAACTTTTATAACTGGTGGTACAAGTCTTTTCAATCTTGGAGATCTTGGCCTAAGGGTACTTTTCTACATTTTTTTAAAATATTTATTTATTATTTATTTATTTTTTATTAAAATTTTTATATTTTTTATATTTTTTATTATTATTATTTTATTTATTTTTATATTTTTTAATTTTTTATTGATATTTTTTATTGATATTTTTATTTATATTTATTTCATTTTTTTTTTTATTTTTGTTCATTTGAAATAAAAATGATGATTTTGAAAATTAACTTTCGTTCTTCCTATTAATGATGAAGGAGAAACTTTTTCACTGATTATTTCTTTTTTAACTTTTTTTTTTTTGATTAAACAATAATTAATTTTTTTAATTTTTTTAATTTTTTTATTTACTTTTTATTTTTAAAATAAAGATTATGAAGAGTACAAAATAGAAGAAGCAGAAAGTAAAGAAGAGAGGAGATGGATGAAAGTTCAAATTGAAAGACTCAAAAAGAAAAGAAAACAAGAAGAACACAGTCGTATCGTCAAACTCATCGGTAATCTCTTTATTTTTTAAATTTTTTTTTGTGACAATAAATTTACTTTTTAATTTCTTTATTTTCCATTTTATTTACATTTTATTTATTTTTTGTTTTAATTATTTGTTTCAATTATTTTTTATTTTATTTCTTTTAATTTTTTTTTGAAATAAAAATGATGATTTTGAAAATTAACTTTCGTTCTTCCTATTAATGATGAAGGAGAAACTTTTTCACTGATTATTTCATATAAAAAAAATTTTTTATTAGATATTTTTAAAATATTTAAATTATTTTATTTTTTTATTTTTTTATTTATTTTTAATTTCACATTTTCATTTTTGTTTTTTATTTTTATTTTATATTTAATTTTTAAAAATTAACAGATTTGGCATACAAGAGAGATCCAAGAATTTTGAAACACATGAAGGAAGAAGAAGAGGAGAAAAAGAAGATAAGGGAGGATAAAAAAAGAAAAAAAGAACAACAAAAAAGAGACGAGGAAAATCAAAGAAATCAAATCAAATTGCAGGAAATCCAACAAAAAAAAGATGAAGAAAATCAACGTAACAAACAAAAAAATGAACAACAAAACCTCCAAAAGAAATTGGAAAAACAATTCAGAAGTTTTGCCCAAAAAAATAAATCTTCCATTTCACAAGGTTTTTTTTACTTTTTTTAAATCTTATTTTTTATTTTTTTTTTATTTTTTTTTTTGATTTTTTTACTTTTTTTTTTATTATATTTTTAATTTTATTTTTTTGAAATAAAAATGATGATTTTGAAAATTAACTTTCGTTCTACCTATTAATGATGAAGGAGAAACTTTTTCACTGATTATTTCATTTATAAAAAATTATGATTATTATTTTCTCGTATTTTTTTATTATTGTTTTATTTTTAATTAACATTTTTTATTATCATTTTTTAATTTTAATTTTTTTTATTTTTTTGTTCAAAAAAGAAACGGTAGAGTTGATTTGTATTTCACTGAATGTGGAAGATCTTCAAAAGGTGAACACAAAGTTTGAAGAAAACGAGAAAGAAGGAATTCAATTGGCAAACGAATCCGCTGATTTAATCAGAAAAAAAAGGCAACAAGCACAACTAGAAATGCAAAAAAAACGTACTTCCCCTCTCCTATCCTCCTCCTCTTTTTATTTTTTAAAATGATTATTTAAATTAATTATTTTAAACTATTATTTATTTAAATTATTATTTTAATTGTATTTATTTTTTTGATCATTTATTTTTTATATTATTTTATTTAAATTTCATTTTATTTTTTAAAATATTTTATTTAAATTTCATTTTATTTTTTAAAATATTTTATTTTATTATTTATTTTTTTAGAGGAAGAAAAAAAGAAGCAAAAAGAAGAGGGAACTGTAAAGGAATGGACACCTGAAGAGTTGAAATCATTATCCACTGCTGTAGTCAAAATTCCCATTGGTATATATAAATATGTCCTTCTTTTATTTTATTAAATTTTTAATTTTTCTCTTTAATTAATTTTTTTTGAAACAAAAATGATGATTTTGAAAATTAACTTTCGTTCTACCTATTAATAATGAAGGAGAAATTTTTTCACTGATTATTTCTTTTTAAAACTTTTTTTATTAAAAATAATTTTATTTTTAAAAAATCAATTTGATTTTAATTTTTTTTTTTTTAAAAATCAAGGTACAAAGGACAGATACAGAAAGATTATGGATTTCATCAGAACAAGAAGAACAGAGAAAGAAGTGATTCAACAAATTAAAACAATGAATGAAAAAAAATTGGACACCACCAATTTCCAAACCAAAATTGAAAACAGAAACACCCGTAAAGGTTATAACTTGGATGCTGGTCCTAAAGAAGTACAAATTGACACCGATTCCACTCCTTCCCCTTCTCCTTCTCCTACAACCACTCCCAACACTAATAAAAACTCTAATAACACCAAAAAGGATACTTCTAGTAACACCAATAACACCAAAAAGGAAACTTCAAATAACTCTAATAACACTAATAACACCAAAAAGGAAACTTCTAATAACACTAATAATGGGAATAACAAAACACCTTCTCAAGATAAAAAAAACCAAACAAACGCACCTACTACCACTTCTACTACCGCTAATACCAATTCTCCTTCAACCCCTACCACTCCAAAAACTGAAGAGAACAAAGAACAGAATGAAGAAGAGGTCGTTTGGTCTCAAAAAGATCAATCTTTGTTGGAAGAGTATAAAATCTTTTTCTTTTAATTTCTTTATCATTTTAATTGTTAATTTTCTGTAGGGGACTTAAAAAGTTTGATTCAAAAGATAAAGAAAGATGGGACAACATAGCAAAGCATGTTGGAACCAAATCCAAAAAGGAATGTATTAGAAGATACAAGTTCATTGTTGAACAACTTAAAAAGAAAAAATAATTTTATTATTTATTAAAAAAAAAAATTTTTTATTTAATTTTGTTTTTAATTTTTTTTTTTTTTTGAATAAATTTATTCTTCATTATCCAGTATTTTTTCTGAAGTTTTTTTACAATCAATTTGGGTTTTATCATTATCTTTGAGAACAGCGTTTTCTTTTATAAATTCAATAAAATTAAATGTGTTCTCAAAAAGTAAAGTTTTTTGGATGTAATCCAAAGTGACAGTGGGCGCAAAAGCAGAAGAAATAACAAGGAGAGCTTTCTTTCTGATTTTGGGGAGATAAAAGTTGATGATGTTTCCACTCATGTTGGGTGATTCTTTTATCAACCTGAAAATTTTGATATAATCAAAATTCTCAAAACATTCAAAAACTTTGATAGCATGTTTCACAGCAACATGATTACCTATTTTTTAAAAAAAAAAAAAAAGTAAATTAAATAATAATAATAAAAATATATAAATAATCAAAAAAAATTATTTCAAAGAAATAAAAGAAGAAAATTATTTTACCTGTTGCTTCATTTATTCCACACAAAATTTCAGTGACAGTAGACTTGATATCGTTAAAAAGAAAGTAAAGAACTCGGTAAGAAAGAAACTCCATGGAATGAGGAGGCATTTTCCCTTCTTTGCGCTCCAAAAAGACATGAAGTTTTTGAATTTGTGTTTGACACGCATTAAACTCTCCCATGTCCTCATTCTCCAGAGCCAATCTAGCATTTATTTCGTACACCTCTTTAAATAAAAAATTAGGAAAATTAAGAAAATGAAATTTTTAATATTTTAATGTTTATATTTTTTTTTTTATTTTTTATATTTTTATTTTTATTTTTATTTTTATTTTTTTTATTTTCATTTTCATTTTTATTTTTTATTTTTTATTTTTTATTTTTTATTTTTTATTTTTTATTTTTATTTTTTATTTTTTATTTTTATTTTTNATATAAAATATAAAATATAAAATAATATAAAATATAAAATATAAAATAATATAAAATATAAAATATAAAATATAAAATACCTTCCAATTTCATTGTTGAGCATTTCTGTGAAAGTTTTTTGGCCTTCTTTTGCATAAAGTACTCCAATGGTAAAACCTTTCATTAAAAGATGTTCTCTTTCAAATTCTACCAATTTTTGAATAACATTATCATCTTTTTCATTTCCGCTTTGTATTTCCCTTTTAGATTAAAATAAATAAATAAATGAAAAAATAAAATAAAATATATAGAAAAAATTTATGGTAAAAATAAAATAAAAAAATAAAATTTGAATATAAAAAACTATAAAAATTTAAAATTTATATATAAAAATTTTAAAAAAAAGAAAAAAGAAAAGAGAAAAAAAGAGGATACATTAAGAAATTGAGTTTGAAAGGGAGTTGTAAGTTTGAATTTTGGAAAAAGCGGAAATTATCATGATATCTAGGAGAAAGACGGCCTCCCATACTTTCAAATTTGGTTTCATGATCTTTGTTATAACGAGGAGAATAATATCCGCTATTGTTTCCACTGTTACCACTGTTACTGTTGTTACTACTTTCTCCAAACAATAAAGAAAAAGGATTATAAGAATGTCTGGGACTATTATAACTTCCGCTATTCGTGTTTTTGCTGTTTTGTACTTCTAAATTGTCTTTTTCTTTGTTTAATCTTTCTTTTTCTTTTTCTTTTTCTTTTTCTTTTTCCTTTTCCTTTTCTTTTTCTTTGTTATTTACTTGAGAAAGAAAGTTTTGGGTAAAGGCTTTGAGGAGATATTTTGGTTTTAGCTTTTTTTTGAGGGATCTATTGTTTGCGGAAATGAGGACTACCTGATCTCCTGACGAGGATCTCATAAATGATCTGTAAAATTCTTTGTTCCCTCCTTCACTCTCTTCTTCCTTTGACTTTACTTTGCTTATTATCACCACTTTTTTAAAAAATAAATTAATTAAATTTAAAATAAAAAAAGTTATAATTGATAAATAAAAATAATTTATTAAATAAAAAAATATTGAATAAAATGAATTTTTAAAAAAAAAAAAAATAAAAAAATTTTTATGAAAGAAAATATAAAAAAAATAAATTAAACAAGAAGATTACAAGTAGGGCCATCTTGAGAGTTACTTCCTAAGAAAATGGAATGAGGAACATGAGAAAAATATTTCTGGTAAAGATTTTCTCTGTTGTCTTTCATTAGAACCAGTTTTCTTGAAGAAGAGGAGACATAGTTTTGAGAACCCACTTCGTTGACATATTCCTCGCAATCTTCAAAAATACTTTTCATGCTTGTTGAAAGAATTTTTAACATGTTTGAGAATGAATTTCTCTTCGTTCTATTTGTCATGTTATCTCCTTTTAAGAAAAAAAAAATTAAACTAAAAATTAAAATTAATTAAATTTGAAATTAAATTATTATAAAAATTAAAAGAAAACAATTTAAATTGAAAATTAAAATTAAAAATTTTTTAAAAAATAAAAATTACCATCTGTTTTATTTGTTCTTTTTTGTTTATTTATTGGATCAGGTCTTCTTGAAAGAACTTTTTTCTTTTTGGATTCGAAACTGAGTTTTTTTTGGTGTTGATTGAGTTTTTCTTCTTCTATCATGTTTAACTTTTCTCTTATTTTTAGTTTCACTTCTGAAATGGTACTTTGAGATTGAGGGAGAAGATGAGAATTATCTTTTTTGTCTTCAACTGACCTTTGATTCACCTCTCTTTGATTCACATCTCTTTGATTCACATCTCTTTGATTCACCTCTCTTTGATTCATATCTCTTTGTAAAAATTTATTTGAGGTAGTCTGTGAATTGGATGGAGAGGAGAATTGAGAAGGTGATTGAGAATTGG
>JAMYWO010000264.1:44612-55482 GCA_024220525.1 Cochliopodium minus
ATATATACTCATATATACTCATATATACTCATATATACTCATATATACTCATATATACTCATATATACTCATATATACTCATATATATTCATATATACTCATATATACTCATATATATTCATATATACTCATATATACTCTTATTATGTTGCTTTTAATATTTTTTTCCATTTTTTGTATAATTATTTGGATGAAATGAAATAGATAGTAAATGAAACTCTCCCAACACTTCAACAGGTAATTATTTATTTTTTAATTTTTAATTTATACTTTTTTTTTTTTGAATTTTAATTTTTTATTAACACAATGATTAAATAGATGAAAAAAGAAGGGAAAATAGGAGAAATAGGGATTAGGTATTTTTTTTAAAAAAATAAAATTACAAAAAATGTTTTTTACTAAAAAAAAAAATTAATTATCAAAAAAAAAAAAAAATGAAAATGTAGTGGTAAAATTTCTTATTTTTTTTTTTTAAATAATTTTATTAATAGATTATTTTATACTTTAAACTTGATTAATAAATGTTTAAAAATTTTATAAAAACAGGATATCCTTTGAAAATATTTGAGGAAGTTTTGAGCAGAACAGGAAAAGACAAAGAAGGACAAATTGAACTTGATTATTGTACTAAAAAAAAAAATATAATATATAATATAAAAACTTTTAAAAATATGAAATAAAAATAAAATGATGTTCAAAAATATGAAATAAAATATAAAATATTTTGAAAATAATTTTTTTTAAAATTAAAGGTTTGACGTATTGTCATTACTGTTTGGTGAATAGTAGTGCAGAAAAGATGATAGAAAAATATTATAAATCTTCTTCTCATCCAAACTTGAAATGGATAAACGCTTCTCCTTTGTGCATGGGTTTGACAACCAAAGAAGGTATTCCTTTTTTTTTGAGATTTTTTAAAAAATAAAAAATATAACAATAATAATAAAAATAAATTTAAAAATAGGACCTCCAACGTGGCACCCTTCTTCCCCTAAAGTTTGTTTTTCTATTTCTACTTTTTGAAATTTTTAATATTTTGTGAAAAGTTAAAAGAAGCGGTAAGATTTGCTGTAAAGTATGCTGAAGAAAAAGAAAAAGACATAGTAGACTTGGCACTTCAGTATGCATTTAGTCGTCCTCTTTTGTCTTACACTCTTGTTGGGTAATAAAGATATCTTTTTTTTTTTTTTTTTTGATCATTTTTTTTTTTTAGTATAAAAACAAGAAAGGAATTGAATCAAAACTTTGAGATTTTCAAAAAAGGAATTAAAGATGAAAAGATCATTTTGGAGATAATTGATTTGATTGATAAAAAATCTGATGGTAAAAAAAAAAACAGAAAAGATTTTTCATAAAATGACTTTAAATTTTTTAAAACAAGGAAATACAACTTGGCATTCTGGAAAAGAGGAAAACAATTAAATAATTTTAAATAAATTTAATTAAAAAGGATTGTTATTGTTTGAACGCAAAATAGAGACACAAATTTTAATCCTTTCTTTTATGATTTCTTTTTGTGATTTGCTTACATCAATACCGTATTTAGAAGAAAACTTGAGAGAAGTCATAAAAAAGAGAGGAAGTCCTTCCATTAAAAAGTTTTCTCTTTCATTTTTACCTTTCAATTTTTGGAAAATTGAAACCAGAGCATTCTCAGGGAACAATTTGGTATTTGAAAAAAGGTTGGTAAAGAAATAATTTAAAAAGAGAACTAGTTTTTTGTTGATTGATTCCAAAAAGTTGATTTGGGTGAAAACATTCAGAGAGAGATAATCAGAAGAAATAAGATCGAGTAAAAGTTGAGAAAGATTAAAGATTTTGTGTTTACCAAACTTATCCATTTCTTTCATTCTATCAAAGAAAAAGAATTTAAAAGTAATGATGTATTCTTTGTTGTGAGAACAAAATTTTTGAGCGAGCATCGAATAGTATTTGTTAAAAGTTTTTTCAGAAGAACAGCAATGACCAAGTACATTCACCACTTCTCTTTCTTCTCTTCCTTTCATGTCTAATTTTAAAATTCTTTCAAAACTTTCAACATAATCAGAACTTCCTACAATCAAAATGAACAAAGTCTTTCTTAAAGGAGTGTTCATTCCGTGTTTCTTTGCTACTTCTAACAATGTTTTGTTTTCCATCATCTCTTCTTCTTCCCTCCCCTTCAATATCTTTCCTTCTCTCTTTTTCACATTTCCTCCTTCTCCTGTAAGAATTCCTTCTCCTGTCTTGTTTGCTTCTCCTGTCTTGTTTTCTTCTCCATTCTTTTCTCTTCCTCTTGTGTTTGATGCATTTTCAAAAGTAGAGGAAGAATAGAGAGAAGAGGAAGAGGAAGAAGAGGGAGAAAAGAGATTGTGAGACCATGAAGAACCAACCAACCACCATCTCCCTTTTGTGGATGCTACTTTCAAATCATTCCAAGAAAGATTGAGAGGGCTGGTGTTTTTTGCATCCAAAGAGATTGTTTCCAACTCAGTGTTGTTGGAATCTCCTTTTCTTGAAGAATTTTTTGAGAAAGAAGAGGAAGAAAGGGAAGAGGAAGAAGAAGGAGAGAAAGAATTATTTTTATTTAGATTTTCTTCAAATTGATCTTCTTTTTCATCATCATCATCATCACCATAGTCTCCCTTTCTTTTTCCTTTTTTATTTTTGTTAGATTTAGAGTCTGTCATGTTTTTAGAGTCCATTTTGTTCATTTTGTTAAGGTTTTTATTTTTAGAGTCTTTTTGTTTTTCGAGTTTGTTTTTGGAGAGAAGAAGAGGGAGAAGGGAATGAGAAAGAAAGGAACCTAGGTGATGATGTTTGTTTTGAGTTTGTTTTTGTTGTTTATTGTTTTTTATGTCGTAAATCATTTCGAGAATTAACTTGGTTTTTTTGATTTTCTCATTTTCTTCCTCCTTTTCTATCTCCTCTTTACTTTTCACTTCTGTTTCACCTTTCTTCTTTTCTTTCTCCTTTATCTTTTCTAAAATTCTTCCTGTTTCATCTTTTTTTTTTTTGAAAAAAATTAAAATGTAAAAAAAATTGTATAAATAGTAAAATTTATCAGAAATTATAAAAAGTATTGTAAAGTATAAAAGTATTGGATGAAAAGTATTAAAATTTGAAATATAAAATGTTTTCGAAAGTATAAAAGTATAGGAAAGTATAAAATTTTTAGAATTTTTTTCAAAAAAAAAATGTAAAAAAAATTACCAATGGGAGTGTCGGAAGTAAAAGAAGAAGAAGAGGGTTGAAGAGATTGAGATTTTAGAGATTGAGAATGAAGGGATTGAAGAGACTTGATGATAAGGGAAAGGGAAGAAGGATCATCTTTTTTAAGGGAGGAACCAAGAGGGGAAAGAAGGAGGAAAAGAAGGTGGATGTGGAAAAGACGGAAATGTTTCAAGAAAAAACGAATCAAATCAAAAACGAGAAGAGAAGAGAGAGAATTGAAAAAATAAAGATTACTTATTATCTCCATCAAATTCTTGCTTATTCCAAAATCAAGAAAAGGGGAGGAGGGATCTCCATATTTTTCAAATTCAATCATCACCCTTTCCACTACGTTGGATACCAATCTCATTCCATCTTCTTCATATCTAAAGATGTAGCTGATAACGAAGCAATAATAAACAATAAGATTCGATACCATCTCTTCTTTCTTTGTTCTTTTATTTTCAAAATAATCAAGACCATCTTTCTTTGTTGTACTTTTATCACTTTCATTTTCTTGATTAACCAAACTGGAGAGGAGATTACTTTTGGAATTTTTATTGTTTGGGAGGATATCAGAGAGAAGGAGTTCAAGAAGAACATGGTTGAGAGAATTGCGAGGATATTCAAGATATAATTGCATCAAAGAATTCGCAGTGAAAATACAATTCTCTTTACCCACTTTGTTCATTAATCTTCTCACTTTTTTCTTAATCTCTTCTTCTTCCTCTTTTCTTTTTTTCTCTTCTTCTCTTTTTCTTTCTTCTTCTTCTTTTCTTTCCATTTCACCAACAACAACATCTCTATTGTTAGAAAGAGTTTTTTTTTCTTCTTCTTCTTTTTCTATTTCCATTCTTCTTTTCAAGTGAGGAGGGATGTACTTTTGTGTCTTCACCTCTGTATTATTGTTGGTGTTCTTTTCACTTTTGTTATTTAGGAAATAGTTTTTTGTGTTTGAAGGATTATTGTTTGTGGAGGAATTGTTAGAGGAAGTGGATGTATTGATGGAATTGGATGTATTGATGGAATTGGATGTATTGATGGAATTGGATGTATTGATGGAAGTTTGATTGGTTTTTAATGGTTTTTTAAAAGTAGAGATTCCCTCTGAATCATCATTTGGTTCATTTAATAAGCTATCATCTCCTAAAACATAGTCATCTTCAACGTCATTGTTCAAAGGATAATCATCTTCACTATCACTGCTGTAGTATTTTCTAATATCTTCTTCTTCGCTTCCATTTTCTTGATCATCCTCACTTTCAATATTCTCATTTGAGGGGAATGATTCGATGTTATCTCCTTTCTTTTTGTTTTTCATTGTTTTTTCACCGAAATGTACTATATTTTCTTCTTCCGGTCCATTATCCTCTTCAATATTTCCTTCTCCATCTGAATCTTCACTATCTCTTTCACCAAACAAATTGTATTTGTAGGATTGAGATTTCTTTGAATTCTGATTTTTGATTTTTGGATTCATAACTTCCAGTAAATCTTTTGAAACAAGTTTGTTTGAGGATATAATCTTAAATATATTAAATATAACTTACAATCAAATCCATCATCAAGCATATCTGAAGGAAGATCATTTCCATCTTTTATATTCAGATATTTTGCATATTTTTCCAAATTGATTTCATCAGTAGTCTTTGAAGCCTTTCCAAAATTGATTTCTCTCTTTTCATTTATTTCCTCATTCTCTATTATTTCTTTATTTTTCTTTAATTTTTTATTCGAATCTTTTCTTTTGTTTTGATAATTTTCCTTTTTTATATTTGTTTTTTTATCACTTGTAATCTTTGGTTTGGGTTTGTTCTGATCCTCATTTTCTCTTTTTCTTTTTCTAATATTTTCCATTCTTTCTATATTTCTTTTTTTCTTTTCCATTTTATCTAATTTCCTTTGTTCTTTTCTTGTCGGTTCCCTTCTATTTCTGTTAAACTTTGAATCATTGTTCTTATTAAACTTGGAAGATTGATTTGATTTGTTAAAATTTTTCCTCATTTTTTTTTTATTTCAAAGAATATTTAAAGATTAATTCTACAAATCTTCAAACTATAATCAAACCAACAATTCAACTGGTTGAAAAAAGATATTTTGTTTTTTAGATAAATTATAAAAAATTGATTTGGATTACTGACAAAGAGAATGAATGAATCAAAATTAAAACTTTATAAATCAACATCATTTCAATTATACAGATTATTATACAAATCAATTGATCAAAATATACCCACCAAAACAGGAAAAGATTTTTTAAAGAAAAGAATAAGACAAAAATGGATAGAACATAGAAATGAAAAAAATCCAGTAATAATCGAACAATTATTTTTAAGAGCTCATGCAACACTTTTAGCAACTGTAAATCCAGATGATTTAAAAGCTTCCCATCTTTTTTAAAATCATTTGATGAAGGGTTCTTCAAATAAAGATTTGTAAAAAAAAAAAAAGATTTATTTTGATCTCTTTCAATTATGTCTGAAAAATTTCAAACTTAGCCAATTAAAATATACAAAAATAGAAATAACAGGTAACAATGTTGGCAATAGATAACAAAAATAGTGATCTATTTTATCAAATAAATAATAAGTAATCACAAAAATTTAAATATTCAAAATTATATACCATTTCTTATCGAATCCAAAAGAAAATATCCTGTTGGGGGTAACCATTTTGAAAATAATATTGCATATAGCGATCCAAAAACAAAAATGATGGTCAAAATTAAAATTAAAACTCCAGTAAAAAAAAGATTTTCATCTTCTTTTTCTATTTGATTTTTATCCTCCTCTCTAATTTCTTCTTCTATCTTTACTTCTTGCACATTTTTTGTTTTTACATTTATTCTTTTCATTTTATTTTATTTATTTTTATTTTTCAGTTTATAAACATGTTTAAAAAGATTTATTTCCAATTCTCTAATTCAATTAAGAGATCATGAAAATGTTGAGAGATTTTTTTTTCTCTTAGAATTTTGAGTTGAGGGTGAGTATTCAAAGAAGAGATTTGACCATTGACCATTTTAGTTACCAAAAAGTCTCTGAAATACTGATTATTTACAAAAATGGGTAAATCAAGAAAAAAGGCAGGCTGAAATGCATTGATTTTTTTGTGATAAGAAAAAGCAACCTGATAAAAATGAGTATCTTTTTCATTACTCAGTTTTACATTTTCATTTTGTTGATTTTCTAACAAGTAGGAATTTGGAGAAGAGGTCCAAACGTGTTTTACTACAGAGTATATTTTTGTGAATCCTCCCAATTCTGTCATTGGATGAAATGTAAAGTTTTTGGGGTTAACTTTTTCGTGTTTTTGTGAATTTACTGAATCCATGAAAATAATCATCCCTATATTCTTTTAAATCAAATTAAATTAAAATTAATTAAAATTATATTCTTTTAAATCAAATTACAAATTAAATTAAAATTAATTAAAATTATATTTTTTTTAAATAAAATAAAATTAAAATTAATTAATATTAAAATTAGAATTTTAAAAATTAAAACTTTTTCTAATTGTCTTCTTCTTTGTGTTTGAAAAGAATCAAGAGGGTCAAATGGCAAAAGAGTAGAAACCTAGGTTTATTTTTTTTTTAAAAAATGAAAATCAATTTTATTTTAATTTTATTTTATTTTATTTTATTTTAATTTTCAAATGAAAAAAAAAGTAATTTTTACGTGAAACATTATTTCGCAACCATGAAGAGATAAATAAACTGAATTTTTACCTGATTTCATTCAAAATTTTTAAATTTATTTAAGAAAAAAAATAAAATAAAAATTACCAGTCATTCCATATTTAGTATCCAATCCACCTATGTTTTATTATAATTATTGTTATTATTATTTTTATTTTTATTATTCATTTTTCGTTTTATAATTTAATTTTTTTAAATAAAATTTTGTTTTTTACCTGAAAAACCCTTGAAGTCCAAAAGTTCCACTTTCTATCATTTTTAAATAATTGAATGAAATAAATAAACATGATTTAAAATGAAATAGTAATAAAATAAAAATTAAAAAATTTACAGTTCCTAAAGTCTTTAAGAAATTCTCAAAAGCCTCACTATTTTTTATTTTTTCATTGAAAAATTAAAATTTTATATTGTATAAGGAAAAAAAAAAAAATAAAAAAAAATAAAATAAAATATAAAAGGGAAAAAAAAAAATAATATAAAAAATAAAAAAGAAATATAAAATAAAAAGAATATAAAATATAAAATATAAAATATAAAATATAAATAATATAAAATATAAAATATAAAATATAAAATAAAATAAAATAAAAAATAAAAAATATTAACAGAATTTTTCTCACCCACTCCTTTTTGTACCGCAANAAATCAAAAAAACCTCAAAAAAGTTTCAAATGAAACTGAACTCTTTCACTTCTTCTCTCTCAACCATGTTCATTTTGTTTGGAAAAGAAAAACAAGTTGTGAAAAGAAGTAATCAAAAAAATATTTAACGAAAAAAATTAATTAAATAATAAATTAATAATAAAAATATTAATAAAAATAAAAACAAAAATAAATGGAAAAAAGGATGAAAAATTCTTAATTCATTAAAAAAAAGTTTGTAAATTTTTAATACAATTAAAAAAAGTTAGTATTAATCTCCTTCCGAGTGCTTATTTTCACTTTTTATATGGAAATGAATAATATTCAAAACATTATCAATTATTCATCAACATTTCGATTATTGGTTTCCACTCTAAAAATATTTAGGAATCCTCAAGCAAAACATTTCTTTTTTGAAATCATAAATTAAATTTTAAAAAATAAAAAATGATTTTAAAAACAAAATCAAGATTAAAAGAAAACTTTTGTAAAAAAAAGAAATTAAATCTTTTCAATAGTAATGGGTCATAAGAATACAAAAGGTTTTAATATTAATTTGAAAATTTTTATCAAAGTACTTTTTCCTAAAGTTTGAAGATGATTTTCCAATTCAGATGTAAGACAATCATTTAAAAGCAAACAAGAAAATAATTAAAATCCCATCTCCCTTTTTGAATAACTTAATTAAAAAAAAAAAAAATGAGAAACATCACTGAAAAAATTAAAAAAACCCCAAAAATTTTTCCATTTTCATCAACATCTAGATTACCAAATTTAGTAATTTTTCAGAAATTAAAACAAATCTTTCAATTTTTTTTATTTTTTCCAAAAGATTCCCAATAATAAACCTATATGGCATTTTATTGATGCATCTGGATGGAGAGTTGGTAGACTTGCTGTCCATGTGAGTAACATCATTCAAGGAAAACATAAACCAACTTATGATCCTGCTGCAAATTGTGGAGATAATGTTGTAATAGTAAATGCTGAAAAGGTTGAATTCACAGGAAATAAAGATAGAGATAAATTATATATTTATCATACTGGGTTATTATTTCCAAATAATCACATTTATTAACAAAAAAAAATCAATTTCAATCATTTTTGTCTAATATAGACATCATGGAGGTCTCAAAAAAATACCAGTGGCAAGATATAGAAAAAATTTTCCAGAAAGAATATTGCAAAGAGCAATACATGGGATGCTTCCATCCAATAAATTGAGAGGAAGAAGGGAAAAAAAATTGAGAATTTATTGTGGTCCTAATCATCCACATGAAAAGGAGGAAAGAAATGCATTAGAGAAAGTGAAAATAGAACTCGCAATTAGACCACATCAAGAAAAACCAATAGAAGAGTTGAAATCTTTGAAAGATTATTCAATAATGGATATAGAAGTGAAGAATATAGACAACAGTTCAAGAGTTACCCTTTATGCACAACAAGCTTTTACCGAATTTGATTTATTTGAAAAAGAATGGAACAAATTGCAAAACAATTACAAAAGTCAACTCAAATTGTATCAACTCGGAAAGGGAAAGAAACCAAATCCGATCGCCTTTCCTCACTTTGATCAATTTGTTCAACACAGACTCCAAGAAGAATTGGCAAAAGAGAAGCCTTTCGAAGAATTTGAAATTTTGGATCCTCAACGTTACAATGAACTTGTTAAAACAAATTATGAACAACTCAAACCTTATCAAAGACAATCTGTTCTTCAATCTGATGATTATTTGGATTCCATCAAACCAGCTTTCTTCAATCCTCCTCAAAAATATCTCGATAGTGTTCAAACAATGGATCTTACCAAACCTGATTACCAAACCCCTTGGATTCCTGGCTCCAGAAAGTTTAATTTCATTCCCACCAACAAAGATAATTACATTCCTACCAAATCTGAAAGAGAAGAAGAACAAATCAAACAAGAATTTGCAGAATTGCCTTGGCCAGAGGATGATCCTGAACTCAAAGATGGTCCTACCAAATTCTTCTTTAATTCTCCTAAAATTAAAGAAGAAAAAACTAAATCCTCCAAAAAGAAAGAAAAAGAAGATAAATAACTTGTTAATCTCTTCAATATTTGAAAAAAAAAAAAATCCAACACCAAATTTTAATAAAAATTAAATAAGAAATTTGATTTTAATTATAGTCTTTTGATCAAAAGATATATTCTAGAATCCAAATGCAAGTCTTTTAAACTACTTTTCTTTTCACTTGTATCTTTTTCATTTGATTTGATAATCATGATCAAACCACCAAAACTGGCAGTTATAGTCCTATAAAAAATAATTTTTTGATAATAATCTGAGAAAAATGAGAAAAATAAAAGGAATAGAATACAATTGTTTATGTTCTTCTTCATATCTAAATATCTTTCCATACATTACATAATGAAATTTATCTAATTCCATATTCTTTTCATCTCCTTGATCATAAACTCCTTCATCTCCTGTTGAAGTTAAAGATTTTGATATTGAAAGGGAAAATTTATCTCCTTCTTTCATTGGAAAAATTTCTGTATTTATATCGAGTTGAAGATCAATATTCCCTTCAATATTCTTACAAATCAATCTTGAAACTCTCGTAAAATATTTTTTATCCATATCTTTAATTTCAAATACTAAATCAGCCAATAAGTAATTTGACATCTTCAACTCTTTCTATTTTTTTTATTTATATTTCGAAGAGAATGATCAAAATTTGAACATTCAATATTTCAAATCAGATAAATGGTCAAATATGAGTTAACAAATAACTTTTTTGTATTCATTTTCTTCATCCCAAAAGAAAAACTGAAAAAAAAAAAATTAGAGAGGAAAAATGAAAACACATCAGATGGGATTTGGGGTATTAAAATATCAAAATGTTAAATTTTTGAATATTTTTCAAAATTTATTCAGTGTGGTAAAGAATAAATAATTTTCTTTAAAATCAAAATAAATCCTTTTGAAAGCCACTTTGGGAGATATTTATGGAGATATAGGTAATTTATTTGTAATTTATTTGTTATTTTAAATTTAATGAAATGTAAAGATGTAAGTATCATTTTTCAGTTATTCATTTGAAAAAAAGGATTCAATTTTAAAAGGAAGAGGAAGTGAGATTGACTGTAAAAGAAGCAATAGAAAAAGGAATCAACTTTTTTGATACTGCGTATAAAAAAATTAAAAAGAATTCCAAAATTACATTAATTCTTTAAAAGTGCTTACTATGGAAAAGATAGAAAAAGTGTAATCTCCCTTTTTTTTTGAATTTATGATTGAAAAATAAAATAAAATAAATAAAATAAATAAAATAAATAAAATAAATAAAATAAATAAAATAAATAAAATAAATAAA
>JAMYWO010000265.1:0-14532 GCA_024220525.1 Cochliopodium minus
ATCTTTAATATTTATTTTTAATGTGAAGGAAAATATTCTTTTATTTAAGAATTTATTTTATTTTAGTTTTTTAAATTATTTTTCTTTTTTTTTTTTAATTTAAAAATTTTAGTCATTTATTTTTTTTCATTTTCGTTTTTGTAAATTATTTTTTTCTTATTATCCAATATTTTTTTAAAGACACTGTTAATGGCGAAATCAAGTTACGAAGCAATCAAAGAATTTGAAAAAGAAAATAAAACAAAAAAAAGTGAAGAAGACAACGAGGGGATGGTGGTAAGCAGGGCAGGAGCACTGGGAACGCACCGCTACGCCTCTCAAACATGGAGCGGCGACAATTCTTCTTCATGGGAGACTCTCCTTTGGAACATTCCTATGTGTTTGGGTCTCGGTCTTTGTGGTTGGGTGGGTAATGGTCCTGACATTGGTGGTTTTGTAGTTTTTTTATTTTTTATTTTTTATCTTTTATTTTTTATTTTTTATTTTTTATTTTTTTATTTTTTTATTTTATTTAATTTTTTTATTTTATTTGATTTTTTTATTTTTTTATTTTTTATTTTTGGATTTTTAGGCAGGTGAAAAACCAAGTGAAGAGCTTTTTCTCAGATGGGTTCAACTGGGAGTTTTCATGCCAAGATTTTCAATACACAGCAGTTCATGGAAAAATAGCAAGGTTTTATTACAAATTTTTTATTATTATTAACAAAATTTTTTAGTAAATTATAATTTTTTTTACAGTTTAACTAAAAATAATTTTTTAATTTTTATTTTTTATTTTATAATTATCTATAATTATTATTTTATTTTTTTCCTTTATTATATTCATTCTGTCCTCGTATGGATAATTCATGAAGATTTTATTTCATTTTAATAAAGCATTAAATTTCGTCTTTTATTTTCATTTTTCATTTTTCATTATATTTTTATTTTTTAATTATTTTTTATTTTTTTATTTTTTTATTATTTTTTATTTTTTTATTTTTTATTATTTTTTTTCATTTAATTTTTTAAAAATAGGAAAATGACTTGTCAACAACAAACGAACCATGGATGTACGAGAACATAATTGAAGAAGTGAGAGCAGCACTCCAACTCAGAGCGAGAATGAGAACCTTCCTCTATTCATTGTACATCAAAGCAAACAAAAAAGGCTACCCCGTTGCCTCACCCATGATCTTTCACTACCCCCTTCTCTCTTCTCTTTATTCCGATCAATCCTTCCAATACATGTTGGGCAAACATTTGATCGTTTCTCCTGTTACTCGGCCTGGTCAGACGGTTGTTGAGGTTTTTTTGCCTCCTCATGAGACTTTCTACGATTTGGATGAGAAGAAAGTTTATTCCGATGTCAAAGAAAAACTGTTTGTCAATGTTCTGAATAGAAAATTGTTCGGAATTCCAGTTTTTCTCAAAAAAGGTATTTTTGTTTTTATTTTATTTATTTTTTATTTTTATTTTTATTTTTATTTTTATTTTTATTTTTATTTTTATTTTTATTTTAATAAACACATTTTTTTTAAGGCAACTTTTTGAGACGTTCATATCTAAAAAGAGCAAAAGGAAAATAGAAAAAGTGAAAAACATGGAACAGTTGATTAGTTTCATTAAACCTTCCAACCTCGCCTTACCTCCCTCTTCTCAAAATTACCATTCCAAAACCATCAAAGCCTACAAAATTAATGTTAAGGGTTTGTTAAAAAAAAAAAAATTTTTAAAAAATAAAAAAATAAAAACAAATAATTTAATTTTTATTTTTTATTTATTTTTTATGTTTTGTTTATTTTTGTTATTTTTTTTCAATATTTTTCTTTTATTTTTTTTTTAATTTTTTTCATTTTTTTTTTTTTTTCTTTTTTGTTTTAATATAGGGAAGAGCCAAATAAGGGATATTAAATTTACGTTGGATTCGATATTGAACATAGACCCTTCTTCAAATAAAATTAAGAATGAGAAGCACATTTCTGATTTTTTAAATTTTGTTTCATACACCAGTGGTTTGTTACTTCATCTCAAATTTTCTGACGAAGACACTTCTACTTCTACCATTACTGACTCTATCGATAAATCTCCTCGTAAATCTGGTGGTAAATAAAAAAAAATCTTAGTGATTTTTTATTTTATTTTTCCTTTTTTATTTTTTATTTATTATTTTTTATTTTTTAATTTGAATTTTTTTTTTTATTTTTTATTTTATTTTTATTTTTAAAATTTTTTTTTAAAATTTTTTTAATTTTTTTGTATTTTGTATTTTTTATTTGTGATTTTTATTTTTTATTTTTTATTTTTTTATTTGTTATTTTTTATTTTTTATTTTTATTGTTTCATATTTTATTTTAATCACAGAATTTAAATATGAATATGAATTACTTTCTCCTGGTAGAACACTCGCCATAAATAACAAAGATCAGCCCCTTCTCAATCTCAACACTGAATTTTATAGTAACAATAATAACAATATTAATAATAATAATTATTATAATAATAATAATATTAATAACGAAAATAATAACAATACAAACAGTACTAATAAAAATATAAATTCTTATGATTTTAATATTAACAGTATCAATAATAATAATAATAATAATAAACATAATGGTAATAATAACAATAATAATAATAATAATAATAATAATAATAATAATAAACATAATAATAATAATAATAATAATAATAATAATAATGATAATAATAATAATAATAATGGTAATAATATTGGTAATAATAGTGATAAAGAAACAAATAATAATTACTCCTTCAATAATTACAAAAAAAAAACTAACAGTCTCGATAACAATAACAATAAGAATGATATTAATTATTCTAATGATATCAATAAGAATGATAATAATATCAATAAGAATGAAAGCAATAATAATGATATCAATAATAATGATAATAATATCAATAAAAGTAATGTAAATGTAAATGTGAATATAATAAATGATTATGAATCAAATATTGACATGGATAACAAAGAGACAAAGGAGAGCAGTAACGGTAATAATGGAATCAGTAATGGGAATGAAAAAAAAAAGAGAAATAGCATTTCTGTGCCCAAAATTACTTTTGACACTGTAATTGGAAAAATTGATAAAAAATTTCAAAGGTGAAATAAATATTATTTTTAACAACTTTTTTTAAAAAATTTTTTTTTTCTTTAAATAAAGGTGGAAAGTAGATAAGATGGACACAACATTTAGAAAGTACAAGTTTTTCTCGGAGGAAGATCGCACAAGTGTCATAAAAACCATTTTCAATACTTCTTTCAATCTCCCTCTCTTTAACCATTTTCTCCATCACTATTATGTTGGTGATATAAATAATGTTTATTTTTTAATATTTTTTATTTTTATTTTTTGTTTTTATGATTTAAAAAAGAAAAAAATAGTGATTTGGAAATTCTGTTTTGATAGCATCCTCGTTCTGAAGCAACTTTCAATTAAACGTGAAATTAACATAAGTAGAGTAGAATTCATTAAACCTTATTCCCATTCTCCCAACCACTTTATCATAAAGTTAAAAGTAAACTTTCATATTAATATTTTTATTTATAAATTTGTTTTCCCTAGAATGATAATGAAAAGATTTGTTTCTGTGAAAATGCTTCTATGCTCATCAAACTTACCAATATTCTCATTAATCTTCAAGGTAACAATGAGGACAATATTTTGCAGAATAGCATTTTGGATCAAATTGTCCAAAATCTTTGAACTTTTACAACTCTTGTATTAATAAAGTGTTTTAGATTTTTAATTTTTTTGAAATGTTTAGTATTTGTTAATCTTTTCCTGAAAAAGGATTAAAGATTGGAGAACTTTGGAGATGTCAGGGCGATTGACATGATCATAGTCCCACATTTGTTGAACTAATAAAACAAACTCAGGAAGAAAAGTAGAGAGTAAGTGCTTTGGAAACAAAGGTCTTTCTCCTTTTTCTACTGCTTCAGCAACCAAAAAAGCGCCTTTGATGTTGTAAAAAGGAAGGAGACCTGTGGCAGACTCAAAAAGAATCATTGCAAACGAAAAAATATCAGTACTCAAATTGTAATCTTCTCCTTTCAAAACTTCATTACTTATGTATCTTGGAGTTCCCATACCTTTCAAAGGAGGTTATCAGAATTAATTAAATTTTTAAAGTTTTAATTTAATTTACCTTGAGTCATACGGGGATCAGATTCACAAAACAAGCGGGCAATTCCAAAGTCAATCAACACTGCTCCTCCCTCATCGTTCAATAAAACATTTGCACTCTTTATATCTCTATGAACAATGCCCATGGAGTGTAAATACTTTATTGCTGTCCGTAGTAAATTAAAACAAAAATCAAAAATTAAAACTCTTTTTTTTTTTTTTTTAACCCTTTGAAACATCTATGCATATTTTCAATAGTTCATTGAAAGGTAATCCTTGTGTTGTTTCGAACATGTCATCTTTCACTGTGTATTGTGGATCCTTGAATTCAGGATGCAATTTATCATAAAGGGAGCCTTTTTGAAATAAAAAAAGAGATTAAAACAAAATTAATAAAAATTATATAATTAAAAAAAAAAAAATAAAATGAAATAAATAAAAAAAAAAAAAATAAGATTGTTTAAATTACCATTTTTGTGATAAGGCAAAACCAAAAAGAGATTGGGTCTGACAGAGGAACCACCAACGCAAGTCAAAAGATATTTGCAACGTACTATGCTCATGATGATAAGTTCATTTAAAAACTCCACATTGTTTTGCATTTCACTGTTAAATTTTTTTATTGCCACTTTTTGTGAATTATATTCTCCTTCGAACACATTTGAACTTGCTCCAAACCTTTTTATATGGTAAAAAATAAAAATTATATATTTTCAAATGCTGAATAAAAATTATATTAAAATTATATTAATGAAATGGGAAAACAATTATTTTTGAAATTACCCTATTTTTTGATTGTAGATAATTTGATCATGATTGATATAGTGGTGAAGAATAGGTGAAGGAACTCCACTTTTGATCATATTCTTTAATACTTCTATTATCTTTTTCTGCAGAAAGAATAAAAAATGAAAAATCCAAAATTTTAAAATATATTTTTTTACTTTATGATTATCAGAAGCCCTGATAAAAACTTGTTCAAGAAAATAATGATTGCATTTTTCAGATATGATTGAGAAAAAATTTTTATTCTCCAATGACATGTCCACCAGAAATGAAATTGACATTTTCCTTATTGACTCGACTAAATCAAATAATAATTTTAATATTAAAAATTATATTTTAAATTATTTACCACGACTGCGTTTAGCTAGTTTGAGAAGGCGGAAAGCTAAGAAATTGGAAATGAATTTTCCTTCTTCATTTAGTTCACGCTGAAGAAGAGAAGGATCAAAAAACTCTGATAATTCATTGTATATTCCTTCCCCCCCTTCGTTTCCTTCATTATTGTTTCCATTATTATTATTATTACCATGAAGATAGTTGAAAAAGATTCCACTCCCTTCACTTATACTTCCCATGTTTTCATCCATAACATTTGTTGTTTGTGTGGATAATAATTGAGGACTATTTTCTCTCCCATCACTGTTCCCACTCTTTGTGCTACTATTATTACTAATATTACTAATATTATTACCAATATTATTACCAATATTTTTATTATTATTATTAATGTTATTAACACCATTATTATTATTATTATTATTATTATTATTATTATTATTATTATTATTATTATTATTATTAATATTGTTATTGTTTTCGTTGATGTTGGTAGGATTAGTATTATTGGGGAGATGATGGGTGTTTATTAAAATGTTGTTGTTTACAATGATATTGGCTTTTTTATTATTTGAATTGTTATTACTGTTATTACTGTTATTACTGTTATTACTGTTATTACTGTTACTATTGTTACTATTGTTATTATTGTTACTTTTTAGGTCAATGAGATTATTATTATTGGAGGAATTACCATAATTATCGTAAATGATAACTTCAGGTTCTATAAGATCTGTAGAATAATCTTGTTCTCTCACATATATCTTTGTATTTCCTCCATTATTAATATTGTTATTATTACTACTATAATTTCCTGTATTGTTAATATTCATAGATGAAAAAGATGATGTGGATAGTGATGATGATGTCGTTGAAGTTGATATCGTCGATGTCTCCGAACTACTACAAAATAAGACAAACATAATAAAGTTTAATTAATATAAATATACATAAAATTGATAAATTAAAAATTAATAAATTAATAAATTAATAAATTAATAAATTAATAAATTAATAAATTAATAAATTAATAAATTAATAAATTAATAAATTAAAAACCAATATAAATAAAATTTGATAAATTTTATAAATTAAACCAAAATAAAGATTTGATTTGTTAATGGAAACCTTGAAGAAAGACCAATGGTGCTGGAATCATGATGTACAATGTGATGCAAATGAGATTTTCCAACACTATTTCCATTATTATGATCATTGTTATCATTGTTTTTATTATTTTTATTATTTTTATTGTTTTTGTTGGAGGATATGTTGTTATTATCTAGAAGATCATCGTTATCATGAATGATGTTATTATTAATGTTATCTTTATTCTCTTCTCCTTCATCATCACTAGAAGGGGTTATTTGATGATAAGAAAGATTGGTTTTAGCAAAAACGGGGAGAGAAGGAGAGGAAATTTCCAATTTTTTTTTGGTTGGATTTCCTGTGGGAATGGAGGGCATGGTTGGATGAATTGGATGATTTTTATTTGGAGGAATTTTGGTAAGAAGGTTTTTATTTGGAAAGTCTGTATTTTTATTAGGAGAATGTTTAATGGGAGAATGTTTGGTGTGAAGATTACTTTTGGTATTGGGAGAATCATGGAGAAGATTAGAAGAAGGAATAGGGGAACGAGAAGACAAAAGAGGAGAAAGGATGGGAGAAGGTTTATTGTTATTAAAAGAAACATTTGCAGTATTTTTAGGAGAAACAATGCTGTATAAATTTGCACTTGTTGTTATTTCATTATTACTGTTATTACTATTATTACTGTTATTATTATTACTGCTACTGTTTGGTGCTTGAGTAGATCTAGAAGAAGTAGTAGATTGATGAGTTTCATGTTTATTTAGGTCTAATTTAAATGAAATAAACTTTGTTTTATTCATTAAAGAATTACTATTGTTATTATTATTATTGTTATTATTATTAGTGTTATTATTATTTTTGTGAAAACTTTTGTTAAGATTGTTTAGCAATTTGTTGAGATTACTGTTATTGTTACTGTCTCCTTTTTTTTGTTTTTTTTTGTTTTTTTTGGGACTCGTTATTTCTATTTCACTTGTTGTAGGTGTCTCATCTAACAATTTTTTATTTTTTTTTTTTTAATAAAAATTATTAACACTTAAAGTTAAATGATTTAATATTTATTTATTTAAAATTATTTGGTATTTTAATATTTATTTAAAATTATTTGGTATTAATTTAATTTTTATTTAAAATTAATTAATAAATCTAAAAAGAGGAATATTTACCAGGAGGAGAAAGAAATTTTTGGTTTTTGAAGAACCATTCAGAAAGACATTCTAAACCTTGCTCTATTGAATCTTTTGTTTTGCAAAATACTTTTATCATTGCCACTCTTGTGTTTATCCTTTCTTCTTTCGCATATTTTTCTTTTATCCCTTTTATTTTTTTATCATTATTTCATTTTTTAATAATAATACATTTTAATACAAAATTATTAAATAATATATAATATTGTTAATAAATAATCAATTTAAATAAAATAAAATAAATAAATATAAAAATATTAAATAAATAAAATAAAATAAATATAAAAATATTAAATAAATAAATTAATAAATAAATATAAAAATATTAAATAAATAAATTAATAAATAAATATAAAAATATTAAATGTAAGTCTAAGTAAATAGTAAAGATCATTAAAAAAAAAAAGGGGGGAAGATATTTACATGTGGTAGAAAGGTTGAAAAGGTGACGAGAGATGATGGGATCAAAAGATTTGATGAGACAATTGAGACGTTTGAGATAACGTTTTTTACGAGGAGAAAAAGTGAATTTACGTAAAAAATCAGAAAGATAAGGATCTGAATGTGATCCCGTTGATAATTTGTATAACCAATCTAATATCGTTGGTGTTCCCTTTTGTATTATAAATGGTGGTGGTGATGATAGAGGATTATCATGAAAAATAAAATTTGTCAAATTTTGCAGTTTCGATATCCCCACCTATTATTATCATTATTAATATTATTATTATTATTAATATTAATAATATGAAAAATATTGATTTTAAATGAAATATATGATATTAAATAAATAAACAAAAAAATATGATGAATTGATAAAACTAATATGATAATAAATAAAACAAAAAAATATGATGATTAATTAAAAAAAGTAAATATTAAATGAATATAATTTGTAAATAAAAAAAAGTGAATATAAAAAGAGGAGGAGGAGGATTTTACAGTGAGAAATTTGAGTTTATTGAAAGAAATGTCAAGAAAAGAAAGTTTTTGAAGATTAGAGATTTTATTATCAATGTATTTAAGTTTATTGTTAGAAAGACGAAATTTAGAAAGATGAGAAAGAGAGTAAAGGGAAGAATGAATCTTTTTTAAACGATTATTACGTAAATCTAAATCTTTAAGATGTTTAAGAGAAAAGATATTACCATTATAAAGTTTTTCTCCCAATTTCATTCCCCACATTACCAGTTTTTTTAAAAGAGGAGGAAAAGAAAGGAAATCAAGTTTACGTAATTTTTCATTTCCACTTATATTCACTCCTTCCAATTTTACCATTTTCTCTGAAAAGATATGGTGTAAATATCTTATATTATTTTGTTTTAAATTTACTTTTTTAAGAGTGTATAGATACTGGAAGGATGGAGGTATTTTTATTAGTTTATTAAATGAAAGATCAATCTTTTCAATCTTTTTCATATTTTCAAATTTATCTCCTATCACTTCTATTTCATTATTACTCATTTTAAGTTTTACCAATTTCCCTACATTTTCCATGTTTTCTACTTTTTTAATTTTATTGTGAGACACGTCCAATACTCTTAAATTTCCACAATTTCTCATCAATTCTTCTATTTCTATTTTTTTTTTTTTTATTAAAAATTATGAATGAATAATAATAATTAATATATAATTTAAATTAAAAATAAAATCAATATATATATATTTCTTTTTATAAAGGGTGAATATTATATTTTTTCCAATAAAATTGAAGGAGATTAATTACCCTCAAGATCACAGCTTACAATGTATAAATGAGTTACATTATTGAATACAATCATGGAGATATTCATTTTGAAAAAAAAAGGTTGGTGAGACAAATTCAAAACATTTTTTTCAGTATTGTTAAAATCAAATAATTCATCTTCATCTTTCAAATATTTATTTTGTTGAGGAGTCATTATTTTCATTATCTCTGTCAATTTCTTTATTCTCTCTTTTTGTTGATCTCTTTTGGTCTGATTCATTATATTTTCTTGCTTCTTTAATTTTTCTCCTTTTGGAGAGGTTGGTACAGATTTTGATTTTCTTTTCAACCCCAAATCTATTATACTAGCCAAATTTAATTTTGAAATAAACTCATTTCTATTCAAATCTATACTGATATCATCCATTTTTTTAATTAATTAATATAAAAAATGAGATATATTTATATAATTTCTATAGCAATTAGGGTGTTATTAATATTATATGGAGAATATCAAGACAGAAATTTTGCTGTAAAATATACAGACATTGATTACAATGTTTTTACTGATGCTGCAAGATATGTTTCAGAAGGATCAAGTCCCTACAATAGATCAACATATAGGTACACTCCCTTATTAGCATGGATGTTATTAGGAAATATATGGTTCATTAATTGTTTTGGGAAACTTTTGTTCATTGCTTGTGATATCTTTGTCGGATTTTATATTGAAAAAATAATCAAATTTATAATTGAAGAACAAGAAAATCAAAATATCAAAGGTAAAAATCAAACTCTTTTTCATTTAATCTAAAGATTCCAAAATTTGTTTCACAAAGAAAAGAAAGATAAATTTGTAAAAAGAGGATTGATGATGTGGCTATTTAATCCATTTGTGATAAATGTATCTACAAGAGGAAATGCAGAATCAATAATATCCTTTATGGTTGTTTATTTTTTGTATTTTTTTATTTCAGCCTTTAAAAACCCTGAAAGGGAGAAATTTCATTTAAATGACAAAGAAGCAATTAATGAAGAAGAGAGTAAAAAAAAAAACATACGTTCTCACCTCTTTTTCTCTTCTTTCGTTTTTGGTCTTTCTATTCATTTCAAAATCTATCCAATCATCTATTCTCTCCCTCTTTTTCTCTTTCTCTCCAAATATCTTTCTGATGAAAATGTTGATTCAAATCTAAATAATCATCCAACGAAAAGAAATAGTTTTATTTCGAAATTTAAAATTTTTTTTAAATTTTTTTTGAATGAAAATTCCCTCCTTTTTGCTTTTTCCACTCTATTTTCTTTTTTGGTGATTAATCTATTTTTCTATTTCTTCTATCGTCATGACTTTTTGCAACACACTTTTTTGTATCACATTTCTCGTAAAGGTAAAAAAAAAAAATTAGAAAATAAAAAGAAAAATGAAAAAAAACTCTTTAAATTTTAAAGATCATAGACACAACTTTTCAGTATATTTTTATTATATCTACCTATTGGGAATGCAAAATGAAAGCAGAATTGTTTCTCTCTTCTCTTTTTTACCCCAAATTTTGTTATTGATTGGATTACCCATAAAATTTGTTTTGTATTCAAATTCTCAAAACAAATTTGAAAAACTTTTAAAATGCTTACTTTTGGAAACCATTTATTTTGTTGCTTTTAACAAGGTTTTTTTTTTATTCATTTAAATTTAATTTATTCAATAATTTAATTATTGGTTTTTAATCATATAAAATAGGTTTACACAGTCCAATACTTTATCTGGTATTTTACACTCCTTCCTCTTGTGGCTTATTCATTTAGCAACTATAAATTGATAAAACTGTTCCTTATTTGGTTCTTTGGACAATTAATTTGGCTTTCTTCTGCTTATTTTTTGGAATTTGAAGCTTATAATTCTTATTTTTTCGTTTTTCTCTGTTCTTTCTTTTTCTTTTTCGTAAACATTTATTTATCTTTATCTTTTGTTTAATCAATTAAATTTATTATTTTTTTATTTATTGTTGTTAATCCTAATTAATTAAATCTTCCCAAATACTTTCCAAAATTGAACAATAACTTCCATTAATTTTGATACCGGTCAAAGAAAGGAGATTCCCCATTCCATTGATCAGTGATCCAAAAAATGATCCTAATTGGAAGTTAATAATGAAATTCAATATTGCAGGATTAGCAGTAATGAAAAAGTAATGTAGAACATCAAGACACATTGATAATTTGTTAGTAAAAATGATTGATACAAGGATCAATATTAATCAACAGTTCAAATGATAATTTGGATTTCTAAATAACTCATTGATCATTTAGAATTTTATGTTGAACATGAATTTAATTTCTCCAAATCTATTGAAGCAATATTTACATCTGTTAATAGGGTTTTGGTTTCTTTTTCTCCTCTTGTTTTTTTTATTTGTATTTTTTTCACCTCTTCTTTAATTTCTAAGCAAACTAAATCAACAATTTCTGTTGTTGGAAATTCTAATCCTATTTGTTTTTTTAAAGAAATGCGAGTAATTTCTAAATCTCCAAGATTATTTTGATCTGAAACCCAGTTATTCCAAGCAAGAATATGAAGTTTTCTATGTAATTCATAATTTTGATGATCCAATGAGATTTGAAAAATCAAATTTTCTTTTTCAAGTAAAGGGAAAACATCATCAAAATCATTTCCACTGATTTTTGCCTTCTTTGGTGAATCTTTTGAATCAGATTTTTCTGTCAACTTTTCATTTAACTTTACCCAAAACTTCTTTGAAAGATCCAAAGGATTTCCATTTAAGTGAAAAGAACATCTCAGTAACAATTCAGCCATTAATACTTGTTTGACAAATAGTATTTCTTCTTTCGAGATTTCTCTCTCTTCTCTCAAGATCCCTTTCTTCATGATAGCAGAGAAAGTTAATGGAGGAGAATAACAACTTTTGAGAATGTTTTCTATTGTTTTTTCTTTGCTTTGTTCATTCAATTTGTTATTATTGATGAATATTTCCAATTTTCCCAAAGATTTCATTAATTCAACCATATCACCACCAATTGTGTCTGTTATTTTTTTTACAACAAATTCTTTTTTCTTTCCAAAAACATTGAGAAAAGGCACAGAACTGATTAACATTTGATGAATTTTCTTTTCTGAATGTCTTTTAAAAGTAAATTTTTCAAGTCTTGATGTTCCTGATAATTGGTCGAAAGTTTTCATTTTGCTCAATTCACTCACCGTTAATAAAACAATCAATTTATCTTCAGATACCAATTGCATAAATCGATTCAGAATAGATCTAATATTTTCAGGTAACACATCTTCTTTTATGTAACAATGAATGTCTTCCAAGATAACTATTGGAATAGGCTTTCTACAATTTCCTATTTGTTGGAGCCTATCTTTGCTTAACTCTTCTAATGTTTCGCAAATAGAACTCACTGCAAAATCTGCATCATTTTTCAAAACTTCTTTTGGAATTCCTAGTTGTCTTAGAAAAGATTCTTCAATATTTGTTGATCTCCCTTCTGCGTCTCTAAATTTAAAAGCAATCACATTTTCTCTTCTTTTGAGTATATTAAATGTTGATAAAGTTTTTCCTAATAATTTTGGAAAATCAATATTTAAAAATCTGAATAAATTGAATATTAAAAATCAAAAGCACCTATTCCATTTGCTCCTTGTATAATATACATTCTCCCAACATCAGGTAATTCTAGAAAATTTTTTAATTCTTCATGAAGAATAATATTTCCATATCTTTGTGGTAATGGTTCTATTCCCTTTTTAAAATTATTCTTTATTTTTGGAATATAAGTTTCTATTTTGAATTTTGATTGTTCCAAATCCAAACGATAATGCATTAAATAAGCTCCAATTATAGCAAACAATACTGTAATGATTGAAATAAATGTGAAATTGTTAAAAAAATTTATCCAAATTTGTGAATTATTTTGGTTCATTTTTTTGATTGCATCAATGAAATTTTTTTTTAATTAATGTTTATTTAATTTTTTTCAAAATTAGATTTGATTTAGATTATTTTTAGTTTTTTTGAGTCAAGGATAGTAATCACTACTATCCTGGTTCAGTGTGAACTTTTTGCATCAGTAGGAGATGGGCTACTGTTAAAACACAAGAGGCGATGTCTGTTTATTTTTAGCTTCCTTTCATATTCAGGACTTTTCCAATCCCTTTGCCATTCTACCAATTACACGATTTTCTTGTTAGCTTATACCTCCAAAAGTAAACACCATGAATTTGTATTCATCAAGGAATGTTGCTTGCTTCTTCTGGTTTTGTATTTCTCAATCTTTTTTTCTTCATTCTTGAAATGGACATCCCCAGGTAAAAAAAAAAAAAAAAATTCACAAATTAAGTTAAATTTTTTTTTTTCTCTTATTCGTGAGATGGATTTGGATGTTGTAGTTGTATTGGATTAGATCAAACATAATCTTCACAGAAGCATTAAATTAGGATGTAGAGATTAAAATAAAAATAGAAAGAAAAAGAATTATTTTGTTTCAGGAATCAGAAAGCAGCACAGGAGGTTTGAGACATTTGTATGACAAATTTTCGTAAAATACTAAGATTTTGACAAAAAGAAAGAAAAGAAGGAGACATTTGAAATCTTTCCGTAAGTTACTGAGTTCAAACAAGAAGGATACAAAGAAAATCCAAAATATTCCATCCTTATTTTCAAGTTATTTTTTATTTTATTTTTGTTATTTTTTTTTTTATTTTCATTTATTTTTATTTTTATTTTTCTATTGTTATTTTTTTTTTAGTTTTATTTTTATTTTTATTTTTATTTTTATTTTTAATTTTATTTTTATTTTATTTTCATTTTCATTTTTATTTTTATTTTTATTTTTTTATTTTTATTTCAATTTTATCTTATTTATTTTTTATTTTATTTTTTTCCCTTTATAAACAGATTCAAGGGCAAATACGTAAATTCATTGATCTTCGTGAAAGCAAATTCAACCAAAATGACATCTGTAACATTGCTTGTTTGAGATTGGGAGGTTTCGATTTAAAGTCCCCCCAACTCTTAAAGCTGATCGAAGAAAAGGGAGAAGGAAACCCTCTTTTCGTTCAAGAAATTTCCGAAGCTTTACTTGAGAACAAGATAATCGGTATTTATTCTTTTTTATTTTTTCATTTTTTTAATTTTTTAATTTTATATTTTTTTATTTTATTTTTTATTTTTTCAATTTTTCATTTTTTTTATTTTATTTTTCATTTTTTTTATTTTTTATTTTTATTTTTATTTTTATTTTTATTTTTATTTTTATTTTTATTTTTATTTTTTATTTTTATTTTTCATTTTTT
>JAMYWO010000265.1:14692-55319 GCA_024220525.1 Cochliopodium minus
TTTTTTTTTTTTCAGGAAGCATAATTTCTACATTTAGTTCAGTATTCACTGAAGTTTGTCATCATTAAAAAAAAAAAACCAGAAAATAGAGAAATAAAAAATAAAAGAAAAATAAAAAATAAAAAAATAAAAATAATAAGATAAAATAAATTAGTTTTACGAAAGCAATACGAGAATCATTCAACAAGGTAAACTTCAAGTCGGTGAAGATGTTTTTCTCGGTGTTGGGGTAATGAAAAGAAGCCTCCTTGACCTCAATGATCGGGTTCTGAATCTCAACGGTCTCAGGGAAAGAGAAGGCGCAGGTAGGATCTTCAATGACGGCAGAAATGACTTCCATCTTCTTCAACATTTTGATTCTACTTTGTACGAGGGAGGCTCTCTTGGCATTGAAACGGAAGCGGTCGATAAACTTTTGCACATGTTCTTTTTGTTTTTGTTGCGCTTCGTGAGACTTTTGTTGATTTTTAAGTCTGGACACTCTCACCTTCTCGAAGGCCTCGTAGTTACCTTTGAAATTTTTAAAGAAATTTAAAAAAAAAATTGAACATTGATATTAAATCAAGAAAATTTCTCGAAAGATACTATAATATTTGTGAGAACCATCATTTAAATATGATGATTTTTACAACCAGCAAATTTTCATTTTAAAAATATAAATAAAATAATTATCAAAGATCATCATATGAGAATATTAAGATCAATGATAAAGGATTGAAATATGATTGATTTTTTGAATATTTAAATAAATATTTGAAAAATTTACCTTTATAAACAGTCAAATTCAAAGAATGTAAATGAATGATATCTGTTGTAACACAATTTAAGAAATATCTGTCGTGAGAAACAGTCAACAAGGTGGATGGCCATGTTTGTAAGTAGTTTTCGAGCCAAAGCTTGGCGTTGATATCCAACATGTTCGTGGGCTCGTCGAGCAAGAGCAAATCAGGAGTACAGAATAAAGCTCTAGCAAGGGCGATTCTCATTCTCCAACCACCAGAGTAAGTCTTCGTTGCTCTCTGTTGCATTTCGTTATCGAAACCCAATCCTGACAAAATTTTGGCAGCTAATGATTTAGATTTTTCCGCTCCTAATTTTTATGACATTTTGAATGAAAATTATTGAATATATTGAAATATTTTTTAAAATTCTTAATCTAAAATCATATATATCTGTTTCATATATTGATTAGTTTTTTACCAATTTCAAACAATTGTTGTTGTACTTGAAGGAGTCTTTCATCATTCTTTTCACTTCCACCTTCCAAAATTTGTTTTTCTTCTTCAATGAGCTTTTGTCTCTCCTCATCTGCTGCGAGAACGGAATCCAAAGCATTGGTATCATCACCAGTAGCCTCTTGTTCTACGTGGAGGATGGTGATATGCATAGGGACTTTAAGTTCTCTGTTAGAAATAGCTCTCAAAAGAGTGGATTTACCAGTACCATTCTTTGATAGAGAATATTAATATTACAATCGTTAAAATCATCTTATATATGTATCAATAAGCAAAATTTCTTCCTTTTTTTTTTTTTTTTTGAAAATTTTCTTACTCTTCCAACCAAACCATATCTTCTGCCATAAGCTATTACCAAATTAGCATCTTTAATCAATTGATGACCAGCAAATCCAATATCGATGGAACGGAGATGTATGTCCTTGGATTTTCCTTTTCCATCTACTTTCCTGATGAACATTTTGGAAGGATCAGACGCTTCATAGACAACTTTTTTCTTTGTGGAGGTGTTTTTCTTCTTTTTATCGAGGTGATCTTCATTAATGTCTATCATTTCTGCAAATTGTTAAAAAAAGGAATTAAAAAAATAATAATAAACAAAATTTTTTTTGAACCATCTTCTGTATAATTGATCAATCCTTTTTTTTTATCTTTTGGAAGATTATTTTGGATTTTTCTATTCAATTTATCAGATTTGGTGGACATATTAATCGCCTTTTTCAATTTTTTATCCTCTTTTTTAACCATATCATCTTCTCCAAATTTGATTGAGATGATTTTTTCACATATCTCTTTGATTTCTTCTTCAGATCCAACTTCACTTGCGAGCAAAAAAGGACTCACAATATCAAAAAAATTTCCATCACCCTTATCATAAGACGATAAAACACCTTGAATTAATTAAATAAGAATGGTGGGTACAATAATTTATGGAATATTGATTATTAAAAATCAAATATATATAACCTACCTGATAAATATGATATGATTGTTGGATCTACTTTTGACATATTGCTCGATCCCAATGTCTCTTTAATGATTTGCTCGTCTTGTTCCTCCATTTTAATCTTTGTTCAATTTTTTTTATTATTTTATTTTTTCTGGATTCATTTCTCATTTTTTTCCAAATTTGTAATTTAATGATCTCTTCATAAAACTTAGTTCAGAAAAGTTAATCAGTCAATTATACCTTTAATTCATCCATTATCTTCTCCTTTATCAGATTTTAATTTTGAAAAATCTGAATCAATGAAATCTCACTTCTTGAATCAGTGGCCCACTCATTAGATTGTGACAAACATAAATTAGAGGTTGAAAAGTTAGAAAATACAATCGTTTTGATTCTTGTTTTGATAACAAAGGCAAAGAAAATTTAATTCTTTTTGTGAAGATAATTCAAAACAAGACCCAAAACACTGAAAAAATTCTTGAAAAACAATTTAATTTTATATAATTTTATAGATGAACCAAAGATCGTTATTATCTTTAAAAGAAAAGATTAATTTAAAAAAGAAATATTAATAAAAATATATTGTCACTAACCTTTATTGGGATATCTTGTGACCTCATTATTAACAGCTTCACTATTAGAATAAAGTTTGAACTGATCTTTGTGACTATGAAGGTGTCCACCGAGGGTTTTGTGTTTTAATCTGAAATTAATCCCTCTTTTGAGTATCAAACTTGAAAAGTCTATGTCGGTGACTTCCCACAACATTGATGATTGATCTTCTGTTCCATTCAAACAACAAACTTCTCCTTGTTTGGTTTTGGGTGATTTGTATTGATCCAATGATGCAACAAACTTTTAAAATTGTTAAAAAATAAATTGAAATATTTCAAGTTTTTCAGTGAATTGGTCAAAAATAAAAAATTATTATAAATTTAATTCCTTTCTTTAACATTCAAATTGATCTAAAATGAAATATATCCATCAGATGTTTAAATGAATTCATGATTGAAATCTTTCTTCCTCTGAAATATTGTTTTACCTTTTGAGTTGTTTGATGCTGCAGCATGATCACATCATTTAATTTCACAGTTGCACCATTTTCCACATTGGGGGATCTGATGTAAAAATAGGTTGCATTTTCAGAATTTTCAACACAACTTACTTGTTGATTTTTAGATCCTTCATTATGGAAATAATCAAGAGGATGAGAATGCAAACAATTATTAGTTTTGAAATGTTTTATGATTATCAAATCTCCAATTTTTATTTGATCTTGTACTAGAACCCTATTGTTATTCATCTGATGGTTTGTTACAATTTTTTTTTTGAAAATAAATAATTTTGAAAAAAATAAAAAAAGAATTGAATAAAAAGAGTTTGAATGGAAACTGGTGATTTTATATACTCTGAAAAAAAAGCTTTTTTTGAAAATGGATAATAAATTATCAAATAAAAGATAACAAATGAAAATAATATTCAACCAAATTATTGATCAATGAGATATTTATCAATTTCTAAATGTGATCCTTTTCCATCATTTTACAGAATTTTTATTATTGGGAAAATGATGAATTTATTTTTTGAGAATGTTTAATAAAAATTTTTTCTTTTTTGTTCAAATAGCTTAATAATTTTATTTTGCAGCACTAAGTTTAACAAATGATTTACATTCTCTCCAAGCAGACTCAAGAGGACCACTGCAATGAGTTTGGGATGAACGAGTATAATCAGCCAAACAATCTCTAATAGTGGTATAAGGAGTGTGAGTCAAAGTTGATCCAAAATTATATTTAACACAGTTAAGACTTCTGCTATCATAATCAAATCCATAAGCACAAGTAGGATATGGGCATCCAGAATTTGTGGTTGCACTATTAAGTTGGTTGTTAATTCCAAGATCGCAAAAGCAGTTTGATACCAAAGCACAACAATCAGATCCAACACATGTTCCATGTTCAATTCTAGCATTTGAATTATCAACGGTCGCTGGGAGTGCGCACCTTGCAATAGCAATCATCAAAATAATGGACAAAATAAGTTTCAACATCGAAATCAAGTTTTTTTTTTATTTTTCTTTTTATTTTTGTTTTTATGTCTTTTCAAAAATATGATCAAAATCACTCTGTTACATTGGAATGTTCAACCATCATTAAAAAATCGCTCAACCATACTCAAATTCAATCGCTGTACTTTGATTTTCAAATTATTCTTCAGTTCCTTATTTTTGAGAAGACAAAAAATAAAAAAAATATTCATTTGAAAAGAAGGTTTGTTTTTTTTAAACTGTTTAAAGGAATATTCAAGAATTTAACGTATATTTGAAGAATGAAAAATCATGTGTTGTTGATATTTGGTGTAATACTTCTATTTCAAATTTGTAACGCCTTTAGGAGAGGAGATCCTATTTGGGCTGAAAGTGATTTATATGTTGTTGGATATGGTTTTAATAATTCACTAAAGTTTAAATGTGGTCAAGAAGTTTATTTACCAAGAATCTTTTTATCAAATAATGAAATAAATGGACGTAGAGTATTGAAATTAAGAGATGCTGGATTTCAAATTGTTGGTAAATACTTTTCAATATAAAAAATGGAATTTATACATTATATTACAGATTTATGTAATATTTATTTTGATAAAACAAATATTTGAACAAATATTGTTGATATATTGTCTAATCAATGTCTAAATAAAAAAGGGCCATTTTTGAGTGTCGATTCTGGATCAAATCCAGATTTATATTTAACAGAAGATACATTATATTGGACATCAGAGACAGATAGATTTGATATTAATAACACAAATCCTGATTTCAAAGTATATATTAATGGACAACCCATATGTACTGGGGATACATGTGCTGCAGGTGGAGGAGGATCTGGTGGTGGTGGAAATGGTACAAATGATGAATCCTATAATGGTGCCCCATTAGAAATCAAAAATGGAGGGACAGGTGCAAGCACACCAGAAGGAGCTCGTTTAAATTTGCTACTTGGGAAACTTGCAACAAAAGATGGAGTTACAAATGAGGAAGTCCTCGAAGCAATATTTGTGAGAAATGGAGGAACCGGAGCAAGCACACCACAAGGAGCACGTGGAAATCTTCATCTTGGTAGATTAGCAATAAAAGATGGAATATCAAATGATGATGTGCTTGAAGCTTTTTCGATTGTAAATGGAGGTACTGGTTCAAATACTACAGAAGGTGCAAGACAAAATTTGTTTCTTGGAAAACTCGCAACAAAAGATGGAATTTCCAACGAAGAATGGATAGGTGATGCACTCAATATTCAAAATGGAGGTACTGGTGCAAGCACACCAGAAGATGCACGTAGAAATCTTGGATTGGGAAAGATTGCGAGACTCGATTATATCAACGATACTGTTTGGGATGGAAAACCATTATCAATTATCAATGGAGGTACAGAAGCAAATAATGTACTCCAAGCAAGAATCAATTTGGGAATTGGAAGATTGGCTACTCTTGATTATTTTTCCAACCCAGATTGGATTGGTGAGCCTCTTTCTATTAACAACGGAGGTACTGGAGGAAGAACACCACAAGGTGCTCGTAGAAGATTGGGAATTGGGAGACTCTCAACAAAAGATGGAGTTTCCAATGATGATGTACTTGAAGCTTTTTCTATTGTAAATGGAGGTACTGGTTCAAATACTACAGAAGGCGCAAGACAAAATTTGTTTCTTGGAAAACTCGCAACAAAAGATGGAATTTCCAACGAAGAATGGATCGGTGAACCTCTTTCCATTCAAAATGGAGGTACTGGTGGAAGCACACCAGAAGATGCACGTAAAAAATTAGGGCTCGGAAATCTCGCTATAAAAGATGGAGTTTCCAACGATGAATGGATTGGAACTCCTCTTTCCATTGAAAATGGTGGGACTGATTCACGTTCTGAGGTTTTTGCAAGAATCAATTTGGGGATTGGAAGAATAGGAACTCTTGATTATTTTTCTGACCCAGATTGGATTGGTGAGCCCCTTTCTATTAACAACGGAGGTTTTGGAGCAAATACTGCTGAAGGAGCACGCCAAAATATGTTCCTTGGAAAACTCGCAACGAAAGATGGAGTTTCTAACCAAGATTGGACAGGTGCACCTCTTTCTATTACTAACGGAGGTACTGGATCTAGTGTCCCTAGTGTAGCAAGAAACAACCTCGGTATTGGAAAAATTTCAACCTTAAACACAATCGACAACAGTGATTGGGCGGGAGCTCCTTTGTCCGTTGCAAATGGAGGTACTGGTGCACAAAATTCAGATCAAGCCAGAGTTAATTTGGGAATAGGAAGAATTGCTGTTCAAGATGAGATCACTCTTGAAGATTTTGCAGATACTGTTCCAATCATCAAGGGAGGTACTGGTGGGACTACTCAACTTTCTGCAAGAGCAAACTTGGGAATTGGAAATATTGCTATTTTGAACGGAATTAGAAACACTGAAATTTTGGAGCCTTTATCCGTTGAAAATGGGGGTACTGGTGCAAACAACGAATTTGATGCTAGATCCAACCTAGGAATCAATTTAAAACAACTTGTTGTTGATTCTAATTACAAACTTGATCAAGTTGTCGGAGATATTGATGGAGGTTATGCACTCAATATTGTAAATGGAATTAACTCTAAAAAAAGAGAAACAAACGAAAATAGCGTTTTGAAACTTTCTTTTTCTGGAACTCTCACACCTGCACAAACCAACTCTTTTCTTCAATTTACCGCTCAAAATGAAACCAATCAACAATTACTTGGAGGTGTTTTGGGGTCTGCTTCTTACACTGGTTCTTCCAAAGAATTAATCGGAAATTGGTATCCTACCTCTGTTACCGATTTTCTTGTAGGAGATGTTGTGGGAATCGTAAAGGGAGTTGCAGTTCTCATTAATGCGACAAATATTTTAGAAACCGAAAGTATTGGTGTTGTAAGCGCTGAGCCTTTATTGTTAGGAGGTTTCTCTTCAAACACCACTGGTTATGTTAGAGTTACTTTGAGTGGTTTAATCAAAGTTAAACTTAGAACTGGAAGTACTGCGACTGTTGGAAGTTATGCAGCTGTATCTTTGGCAGAATCAAGAAGTATTTTTAGTATTACAGTCCTCACTGGTATTGCGGAAGATGATTTCTTTCGTTACATGGGAAGAATCTCTAGTGTTGAATCTGGTTTTGTTCACCTCTTTTTGGAGCCTTTTCCAAGACATCTTTACAATATGATTTCAACTTTGGCCTAAAGTTCTTATATAAGATACTCTATAAATTATATAATCGAATAAATATTTAAAAAATGTTACTTGTTTACATAAAAAAAAGCAAAATTTCAGTGTAAATTCTCTTTATTTCAGTTTTTATATAGAAAATTTATATATTTTAATTCACTGATTTACTATATTAAAATTTAATCAATTAATAATAAAAAAAAATGGAATACGTTGGCTTAATCTCAACTTTTTTCGAAAACAACATTCATCTTGGTATGCAAAATAAAGGAAAGAATAGATTCAGGAAATTGAAGAAGACCATTCATGAAGTATCTTCTTACACTTTCAACACTTTGAAAAATGGGGCTAATTCGCTCTATGTGATGGGAAAAAATATACCCATCCCCAATAATTTCAATATTCAACAAATGATTTCAAAAGCAACATCCAAAATCACTGTATTTTATTCTGATAAGAATTTCACAGAATATCTACCCAGCCTTCAAGAAACATGCAAAATGTTTTCCTTGAATAGCGATTTTTTCGATCATTTCGATCATTTCCATAGTGAAGATGAGGATGATTTGGATTTCAGTGTGACGATAATAACACCCAACAATATAATTTCTGGGAGGGAAAAAAATTTGATAATGAAAAAAAAGAATGCGAAAAATTTCAATCTTAAAATGGATAAGAAGATGACTGATCTCCCCAAAATTCTCATCTCTTACATTTGCACCTTTTTGGAAGTTAACGATGTGGTGAATTTATCTGCAACGTGTAAGCAACTGAATATGGCATCGAAAGCAAATTTTGTGTGGAAGAGATTGTTCAATATAGATTATCCATTGAGATATGAGGCATTCAATCTATTGGAATTCTCAAAACCATTCAACAAGGATACATCGAAATATTATTGGAACAATTCCTATGTAACGCAATTCAAATCCACCTTTAAATGCATCAAATGTAATGGTGGCAGCTATCAACAAAGGAAGAAAGGGAAATTGCTTAAACCATGCAAATGTGGCTTCTTCATTCACAGATGCTGTTTGAATGTGTTGAGGGAAAATTCCTCAATCAATTTGGTGAATCAATGCACCTCATGCAATTCTGCATTCAATGTGAAAATGGATGAGAGTGCCCTTAAAAACATCCCATCCATCAATGTGCCATTCCTCCCTTCTGCATCCTCTCTCCCATCATTCAACATAAACGTTTTATCTCCGCCAAATCTCCTTTCACCACCCCTCCTCTTTGCTTCTTTGTTCATTGGCGCTCCTTTCATCAAAAACACCCAAAACAAGAAAGAACCCAAAAAAAACAGGAATCACCTCCCGAAAAGAACCGCCAAAATGCATTCTTTTCACTCCAACGACCCCCCCAATGAGAGGAGGTTTCATACTAGAGTAACAAACACAAAACCTTCCAAAGAAGACAAAATGCGAATAGAAAAACTTTTCGAGGAGATAAGTTCTCTCAAAAATGAAATGCTTGTAAAGACATTGATTTGGAAAGGAGCGCTCTTAGGATTCATCCGCAACGTGATGATTGTGACCACTGGCATTTTAACGCTGAGTGCGATCATCGGGATCAACTGTTATCAAGAAAGCAACATTCATGTTCTCAATTTAAAGTCTGCCAACATCGCCGGCTCTTCTTCTCTCCACTCCTTATCTCAACACAACCACTTTCTATCTTCATTTATATCGCCTTCGTTTTCAAACACTTTTTCTTTAGTCGTTCTAAAACTCATTTTGTCGGGGATTGACTACCTTTTCATTTGGACTGGCTTCTTTTTTAGTATCGCTTCTTCTTTGATGCTTATCATCATGATCCCTGCTCCCTTTTTGCATGATGCTTGGATTGTCATTTACTTTGAGAGTGCTTTCAGGGTTGTTGGCATCTTTTTCATTGTCGTTGTTGCTTTTTTGCTCTCTTTTTCTCTTTCCAAAAAAAAGTTTCTTTTGTCAAAACAAAAGTATATCAAAACTTATAGAGTTTGGTAAGTGTTTCTTTTACTTGAATTTTCGAGAAAGCCTTTTAATCTTTTTTTTTCTTAGTGATTATAATCGTCATCTGAAGAATTGATTTCTTTATTTTAAATACTTTTTTAAATTTGTAATTAAAATTCTTTCTTAATTAATATTTGGCCTTTTTTTCTGAAAAGTGAATTCACTTTTGATTTGGTGAAATTTAAATTGGTGGCTGATTTGGGAATTTTCCTCTTTGCAAAAGCAGAAATTTTATATCAATGATTTTTTGGTTACAAAATTTATTTTTAAAAAAAAATAAAATAAAATAAAATAAAAAAAAAAATGTTTTCCAAAAAGGTCCATAAAAATATCAAGTGTTCTTTGCCTAAATATACATTCTCTGATCTTAAATTTTCTTTCAATTTAAAAAATTATGCAACCATAAAAAGGGAAAGAGGCAAAAAAATCTATAATAATGCTGAAGAAGCTTTGCATGATATCAAGGATGGATCAACCTTGTTGGTGGGAGGATTTGGTTTATGTGGTATTCCTGAAAATTTGATTAGTGCTTTGAAAGTCAAAGGTACCAAAGATTTGACTATTGTATCCAACAATTGTGGGGTAAAGAAAATACATCTTTATTTGAATAAATATTTAAAATGGAACAGATGTTTTCTTGTTAACAAGATATAAAATATTTAAAATTTTTTAATAATTTAATTTATTGAACATATGTTATTTATTAACTTGAAGAGGAAATGATAATATCCTCTCCCCTATTATCTATGTACTTTTTAATTTATTTGTGGAATCTTGCAAACTAAAAATTTTGATTCAAATAATTTAGGTTGATGATTTTGGTCTTGGAGTATTGCTCCAAACAAGACAAATAAAAAAGATGATCTCTTCATATGTAGGAGAAAATGCCTGCTTTGAGAAGCAATATTTGAGTGGTGAATTGGAAGTGGAGTTGACACCCCAAGGGACCCTCGCAGAAAAAGTGAGAGCTGGCGGTGCAGGAATTCCAGCCTTTTATACAGCAAGTGGGGTGGGGACTCTTTTTCAAAAAGGAGGTAAAAAATGCATTCAATCTTTATAAAATGAAAAGTGAATCAATTTATGTCTAAAATTAATTATCATATTATATTCTCATCGAATTTATATTAATCATTACGAATTTTTAAAAGAAATTTCATATAAATTCTTTTAAAATTTTATTATCATTATATCAGAATATAATCTTTTATAATTCTATCATTTACATTTATTTTATTTTTTTTGAAGGCCTTCCTTTGAAATATGATGATAAGGGTAATGTGGTCAAAGAGTCTAAAGTCAAGGAAGTCAAGAGATTTGGTGACAGAGACTACATGTTGGAAGAATCCATCAGAGGAAACTACAGTTTGATCAAAGCTTGGAAAGCAGACACAAAGGTAAACCCATTAAAATTTATCAGTAATTTTTTTTTCACATTATTTAATTTTATTTAATTTTATTTAATATTTTTTGTAAATTACATTTTTTTTTTATTTAAATTTTTTTAATCAATGTTTTCTTTTAAAATTTTTTTGATTTTAAACTAATTTAGATTGATTTTTTTGAATTTTTTTAATTTTTCATATATTTTCAATTAATTTGAATTTTTTTTTTCTATGTAAAAGGGAAACTTGATTTTTAAAGGTACCTCCCAAAATTTCAACACACCAATGGCATCAGCAGGAGACATTTGTATAGCAGAAGTGGAGGAGATCGTAGAGGCAGGAGAGATTCCCCCAGAGAGAATCGACATTCCCGGCATCTATGTACACAGACTCATCAAGGGTCCTAGCTATCAAAAGAGAATCGAGAAGAGAACCACCAGGTTGGATGGCGAACAATCTTCTGGTACTTCCAAGCCTAAAGATCAAGTACAATTTTTTTTTTTTATCATTTATTATTTTTTTCTTTTTTATTCTCATTTTTTTTGGTTTCTTTCATCTTATTCTAAGTCCGAAATTTACTTTTTTTTTTAAGATTCATTTCCAAGTTTGATTGATTATTTTTACATTCATTTTCAACGAAATCTTCTTAAGCTTTTATTTAATTGTTCTTATTTTCAATGAAATCTTTTTCTATTTTTCATCCTCATTTTTTATTCAACAAAATATTATTTTTTGATTTTTAATGTAAAAATTTTTAATTTTTTTTTTTCATTAGGGAGAATTGAAGAGAGAAAAAATAGCAAGAAGAGCTGCTTTAGAATTCAAAGACGGGATGTACTGCAACTTGGGTATCGGAATACCAACCCTCTCTTCCAACTTTATCCCTAAAGGTATCTCCATCGAGTTGCAAAGTGAGAACGGACTCCTTGGTATGGGCCCTTATCCTCTCAAGGGTTCTGAAGATGCTGATTTGATCAATGCTGGCAAAGAAACTGTCACCACCATTCCTGGTAAAAAAGTTTTTTTTTTTAATTTTTTTTTAAATTTTCTTTTTTTTAACTTAAACTCCCTTTGAAAATTGTTTTTTTTATTAAATTTTTATTTTTTTAATTTTATTAATCTTTTATCTTTTAATAGGTAGCGCATTGTTCTCATCATCAGACTCCTTTGCGATGATCAGAGGAGGACACGTTGATTTAACCATTTTGGGAGCTTTGCAAGTTACTGACAAGGGTGATATCGCAAATTGGATCATTCCTAAGAAGATGGTCAAAGGTCCTGGTGGTGCCATTGATCTTGTTGCTTCTGGTAATTGTTTATTTAATCTTTTTTTTTAAAATATTTTTTTATTTTTACAACTATTTTTTTAATAATTTTTTTTTTTAATAATTTTTTTGTAAATTTTTATTATTTTTTTCTTTTTCAATTAGGATCCAGAGTTGTTGTTACCATGGAACATTGTGCTAAAAACGAAGTTAAAAAAATTTTGAATACTTGTTCTCTTCCTATCACTGCAGAACGTTGTGTCGATACCATCATTACCGAGTTTGCAGTGTTTAAGGTAACTCCTAAGGGTTTGTTGCTCATTGAAAAATGTAACGACATCTCTTTGGAGAAACTCCAGCAAATCACCGAACCTACCTTTGTAGTTTCTGAGAGTTTGGTTCCTTACAGACAAAACTAAATAAAAATAATTTTAAATAAAGCAGATGTATTAACTACAAAATTTTTTTTTGTTTAATTTTCCAATAAAATTTAAAATTTTAATTAAAATGAAAAAAAAATTGATATTTTTGGTAAAACCAAATAACTCCAATCAACCATCCAACAGACTGTTTACTTTGTATTAAAAATTATTTCAAGATTAAATTTTTTGGAAATAAAATAAAAGATGGAAGATGATTTCAATTGGATTCAACCATTAATAGATCAGAAATCAGAAATAAACTATATTTTCTCTCGATATTGCCAAACTAAAAATATTACCATCAAGTCTTTAGATTATTTCCTCAATGAGAAGGCAAATATCAACAATACAGAAGCATTTCATTATATAGCAATAAATAAGAAGATAAAGGAGGAAGTGATAAGATATTTTTTGGAGAAAAAGGGAGATCCTAATAAGCTAAACCAGGTCAATAAGACTCCCTTTCATTACTTTTGCAAAAATGGATTTCTATCAAATAAATTGTTGAAACTCTTTGTTGAATATAAAGCAAATTTGAATAATGTAGATAAATATAGAAGGTAAAGAAAAAAGATCCATTCACATTTATAAAAGAATTATTCATTATAAACATTAATTCATGTATTTTAATTTAACATATCTGATTTGACATCCAAAATTGATCAAGTATAAATTTTCAACATTAAAACCATATACTTTTTTAGGACACCACTCCACTTACATCTTTACAGCAAGTTTTTCAACGAAGAAAAGATAAGGTTTATGTTGGAGAACAAAGCGAATCTTAACTACTGCTTCGATCTCTTCTGCCAAAACAAAAAGGCGTTTAGTGAAAACATCCTCCAAGTCTTCTTGGAAAAAAAAGCAGATCTCAACCACATTGATTCTATATTTAAAAACACCACCACTTGTTTTGCCAAAATATGCGCCAATCCAAAAATAACTTTAAATTCACTGAATTTGATCCTCAATAATTTTACCATCAAAGAGGAGGTCTTGATTTCTGGGTTTTGCGAGGTTTGTAGAAATCCATCTTCTAACAACAAACTTATTAGAGCTTTTCTTGAAGTTGGTGCGGATTCTAATGTTGTTCTTAATGACAGAGATTTGAATCCTTTTCAAATTTATTGCCAAAATCGTTCCTTATCTGGTAAGAATCAGACTTTTTATTCTTTATTTATTCTCATTTTAGTTTTTTTTAATTTTATTTGTTTTTGATTTATTTTCAATAAATTTTTTTCTTTCACTTCAGAAAACGAGGAAACAATAGAACTTTTTTTGGAAAAAAAAGCAGACACGAACCTGAAATGTGGAGCCTACTCCCACCACAAAACAACAAAAAAATCCTTTAACCATAACTCAACCTATTACCACTCTACTCCCTTTACCATTCTCTGTGCTGATCAAAACCTTTCTCCCTATCTAATTAGAATTATGTTAAATAATAAAGCAGACTTAAATGTTTATAGGAGATTTTCTCCCACTCCTTTGGAGACTTTGTTTTTTCGCCAAAATTTTGAAATTTTTAAGCTTTTGGCTCACTTTGATCTTCCCAATCTTCTAAAGTCTACCCATCTACTCTTCAATTTTGATGCTCATGTCCTCCATTTTTTCATAGAAATCAAGTTTGATCCTAATCATGGTGGGATTTTTTCGAAATATGCTCAAAGGTAAAAATTTTTTTTTGATTGATAATAATAATAATGATTATATTTTTTATAGATTAATTTTTTTAATATTGTTTAGTGAAAAAATAGAGTATCAAGTTCTTAAATCCCTATTAAAATTAAAAGCAAATCCGTTGCCATTCTATCATCTTGAGAAAAATGCTCTGACTGAAATTTTTCTGAACAAAAAATCGACAACCAAAATCCTCGATCTTTTTCCTTCAATTCATCGAATAGATCGCACTGGAAATTACCTTTTGTCTAATTTGGTTTCCAACAATGTTTGTCCTAAAAGTTCATTAATTTATCTCCTCACAAGAAAAGCTAATCCTTATCTTAAATACCAAGTCAAAACATTTAATTTAATTTTAAATTTAATTTTAATCAATTAATTTTATTTTCAAGGCAAAAACATGTTTTCAATCTTCTCTTCCGGAGAATCTTGATATTTTGGAAAAATACAAGAGTGGAGAGTTGTGGGATAAGACCTCTCATTGTCATTTTCCTCAAAAGGTCAAAAATAGTATCTTTGCCATTTTCATTTGCAACAAAAATATGGGAAATTTGAGGATTCCTTCCCCATTACTTCTTTTTCTTGTAAAATACTATACACATTCAGAGTATCTTCCAAATTGAAAAAAATTAAACAATTCGAACAAGGAAATTTAAAAAAGAATGCTTTAATTCTCAACTACTTCTTCAAACAAGGAATTTTTTTTATAATTTCATAAACAACAAACTTGGGTATTTTTAAGCCAGTAATCTTGTTGATTCTCTTTAAAGAGAGAAGCAAGTCAAACACAGATCTTCTGAAAGAGGAAGGGAAGGACTTGTGTGTTTCTGTCTTCCAATCCAACATTCTCCCACCACTCATCAAAATGGTAATATTTTTCTTGTTCATCAATAATTCTCGTTTAGATTGTTCACGATCTAAAAAAAAATGTGAAATAATGAAGATTATTTCCAAATTTCAAAATTATTTACCTCTTTTTCCAAGTTGGCCATAAGTGTTGTATCCAAAACTAATAAAAATTTAATTTTTAAAATTACTTTAATTTTTATTAAAATTACTTTATAAGATCTCCATTCTCCTTGTAAATAAAAGTGTGATCATATCTTTAATTTTTGAAAAAAAAAAATTTAAGAAAGATGATGAAACAAGTTTTCTTTTGGATTTTTTTTTTTTTAACCCACAAACAATCGCAACAATGGATTCATCTTTTGTTACTTTCACCATACTCAAAGTTTCTTCTGTATGTCCCAAACCAAGCTGGCCTAAAGTTTTTTATTTTATTTTTCACTTTTTATTTTTTATTTTTTATTTATTATTTTTATTTTTTATTTTTTATTTTTATTTTTATTTTTATTTTTTATTTTTACCAAAAACATTTTTGCCACAACCGTATAAAGTTCCATCAGCCAACAAAGCAAGAGTATGCTCCCCTCCCCCATTGATGTTAACTATGGGAGAAGAAAGTGATTTTCCTTGCAAGACAACACCAGGAACATGTGTCGCTAAATATTTTTAATAATTAATATTTATAATTTTAATAATTAATATTTATAATTTTAATAATTAATATTTAGAATTTTTATAATAATTTTTTTTTACATTTTTTATTGCCATTACCCAACTGTCCCCAGTTATTGTTCCTACAAAACATTAATTTATTTTTAAATTGTTCCAAATTAAATCTTTTAAATTTTAACAATAAAAAAAATCTTTTAATATTTTTTTAATTTTTATTTGTGTTTGTAAATATAAATATTTATTTTTATTTTATTTTACAAATTTTTTATTTTTTATTTTGCAAATTTTTATTTCCATTAAAAAATATATTTTTTATTCATTTTTGTTACCCAATAGCCATGAGATCACCATTCTGGAGGAGGAAAACGGTGTGTGATCCAAGATGTATATCCTTCACTTCATATTTTTCCAGAATGAGGGTGGGTGTAAATACATTCTCCCTCAACTCTATCCCCAGTTCTCCCTCTACAGTAATAACATTAAAAATAATAAATTGAGTAACAAATAAATTAAATGATAAAATAAATAAAAAAATAAAATAAAATAAATTAAATAAATTAAATAGAAAAAAAAATTGAAAAGATTTTAAAATTGATCAAATTGAAGAATACCAGAATTTTGGCCAAAACTGATTGGAATTAAAATTGTAAGAACACAAATAATTTTTTTAAAAAATATTTTTTTTTTTACCCAAAAAGGAGGCCATTTCTTTTTTTGATGATGGAGTGACTTTCACCAGCATACACCTTTTCAATGGAGATGTCAGTCATCAAAAGCATGGGTGTTTTCTGTTTATCCACTTGTTTTCCGACTCCGAGCTGTCCTGTGTAATTGTGTTTTTCAAATTAATTTTTTTTTTGTTAAAATTTTTGTCTCTAGACTTTAAAAAATAAAAAAAATTTTTATTTTTTATTTAACCTTGTGCATTGTTTCCCATAACAAAAATTTCTCCATTTGAAGTGACAAACACTGTTTTTTGTTTTATTTTTTATGTTAAAGACTTTTTATTTTTTTTTTTTCCATATTTTTTTATTTATTTTTTATTTATTTTTTTGTTTATTTTTTTTCTTTTAAAACTTTACTGGTGTGGTAAAACCCGCAGCATATGTCCACAATGGAAGGATTATTTAGCAACATATGTGGTTTCAGCTCCTTAACTATTTCTCCCAACCCAATTTGTCCATACGAGTTGGATCTTTTATTATTTTTTAAGAAAAAAAATATTATAATCTCGAAGAAAAGAAATTTCGAATAATTAACATCTTTGAAATTTTAAAAAATAAAATTTTTCTGTATAAAGAAGTTTCATATATTAATTTTTAATCATAAACTCTAAATATATAATATATTTTACCCAAACACAAAGAGATCACCATTTCCAGTGAGATATACTTTTTAAAAAGATTTGGTATAATTATGGAAGTACAAATTTTTTCCATTTAAATTTACGTGAATGATAAAAACCAAATCCAATATTCACAATAGAATCATTTTCTTCCAATACCTGTGATGAATGTGAATCAGTTGTATTCCCCAATCCTTTTTTTTTTATGAAAAAAGGAAATATAAAACATCAAGAAGCAATACCTAATTGCCCACTCGAGTTATAACCAAATACATTCAATTTATTGTCATAATAAATTATAGTGTGATATGAAATAGAGCTTTTCAAGTTAGCAAACATGATTATCAAAATTTTTTTTTTATTTAAATTTAAATTGGGACAGAAAAACATTGGAAGGAGTTTGAATTGCTGTACAGCATGTTTCAAAACAAAACTAGATGTTGAAGGACATGTACTGAAAAATGATGTAGATAACAAACTTGGGGAATGGAACTTTCTTCTTACAAAACCTCTGGCAACACATCATGTAAAATATTTGTTCGGTGAGTTGTCTTGGAAACTTTGAAAAACATATAAAAAAAAATATTTTAAAAAACAATTTAAAAATAAATAAAATAAAATAAATATTAAAAAAAATATTAAAAATTTTAAAATATTACATAAAGATGAGATAAAGTGGACCACTCACCCCTGATGAATGTGTGAACGAGAAAACATTGAGACATGGTAGAACCACCCCTGCCTCCAACGAGATAAACACCACCACGATGATAAACCAAAGTGTGGGACTCTCTTGTGGGAATAGAGGAGCCATCATTTTTGGGGTTTTTTTTGTTGATATTCTTTAATGCTTTCACTTTATTTTTGGTATCGTAATTATTATCATTATTCTTGTCATTGTTATTGTTATTATTGTTATTATTATTGTTATTGTTATTATTGTTATTATTCTTGTCATTGTTATTGTTATTATTATTATTATTTGTAACTAAATTTTTTATTTTTGAAAAAAAAGTTTTTTTATTATTTTCGTTTTTATTATTGTTATTTTCGGGAATCTCTTGATGTCCTCCTTCTGTAGGGAGGGGAGGAGGGAGGAGAATCTCTTTCTTCTTTTCTTTTTGGAAATTGAAGATAATCCACTCTTCTTTCTCAAGGTCATAGCACCATACGTTCTTCCCCATATTCGCCTTTCCATAAACAAAAAAATAATTTCCTTTTTTTTTTATAAAAAAAAAGTTGTTAAAAGATTTCTTTTTTTAAAAATTACAAAAATCATTACCATATCTCACCCCTGAACAATCCCTAAAAATTTTTGACGTTAAAAATCTCAAACATTAACAAAACCAAAATTTTTTTTTTAATTTCTTTTTTTTTTTTTTTTGATTTTTTTTTTTCACCTTAGACTTTGAGATTCAAAGGAACTGGGATAAGGGAATAACTCCAGAACACTCCAACTCATGTTTTGGGTATCATATTTCAAAAAGGGAGCAGAAGGGCTGTTATTATATCCTATAAAAAAAAACATAAAAAAATTTTTAATTGAAAAATATTGACAGAAAAAGAAAAATATGAAAAATATGAAAAATATGAAAAATATGAAGAGATTTTTTTTTCACCTCCGTAAATATAAAAATTTTGTTTGTGGACGAAAAAACAATGTGCAGTTCTCTTTTTGGTATCTGAAACGCTAAGCTTTTGTTTTTTAACTTTTAAAAATATAAATAAATATAAAAAAAAAAAAGAGATTATACAATCTTCATATTTTTCTTTGGAGCAAATTTGAGAGTCTAGTGTATTGACAACGACCCATTCGCTTTCGCTTGTTTTTAAATCAATACTGTAAATTTCTCCGTTGTGGCCCGAACTGTGATATCCTGCCAAAAAAAATATTTCAAAAAAAATATTTCAAAAAAATATTTCAAAAAAAATATTTCAAAAAAAATATTTAAAATTGAAGAACATAATTAAAATTAAAAAATTATTTGAAAATTTTTTTTTTATTTTTGACCTCCTTGAACATAGAAAGTATCATTGTCTACAAAACAACGGGATGCAGTGACTCCGTTGTGAGGCAAATCTTTCATTTTTTCCCAAGTTAACAAGTCCAAATCAAAACTCCACATATCGTTCATGTATGAGTGTGCTTATATTAATAATATTGAAAATTTTAAATAAAATTTTTAAATTATTTTGTTTTTTTTTTTATTAATAATATTATTTTGTTTTTTATTTTTTATATTATTTTTTTTTTATTTTTTTTTTACCCCATCCACAACACATAATCATTTTATTTTGATAGATGCATGCAGTACTATCTACCCTTTCCTTCGGGATTAAGTTGGAGTTAGGAGTAATCACTTGCCATTCAGGATCCTTCCTTCAAAAAAAATAAATTTAAAATTTTTAAAATAAATAATTCAAATTTGGATATCTGTATTCAAAAATGAGATCCAAATTATCATATTAACATGTATGTTTATAAATATTGATCATTATCGATCATTTTTACAAACAAATTTTCATTTATATTTATTTTCAGATGATAATTATGCGCAATTCATATTTTGGTCATTTAAGGTTCAATCATATATATAAAAAATTTTTTTTACTTTTCTAAATCCATATATAACATTTGATTACTGTACTTATTAGAAACAGATCCTCCAAATAAATAGATTTTGTTGTTATACACAACAGTATTTTGACCATACTTTAATTATTTTAAAAAGAAAATTAATACAAAAAAATAAGGGAATTTGATCACAGTGGATTGAGGTAAATCAGCCAATCTTTCCCAATAAGTTTGATATTCTTTTAAAATTTGGCTCATTTTTTTTTTTTATTGTTTTAAAACAAAATTAAATTTAATTTTATAAATTTGTTTTTGTTTCCTTTGAAAGTATTTGAAAGATCTATAATATAGAAAATTGGAAGTAAATTTTAAATTAATTTGAACATTATAATGACATTATTTTACAATTCTATTAATTGTTTTTTTAAATAATTTTAATCAAATAAATCTTTAAAAACTCTTGGTACACCACTAGTTTTAATCACATCTTTCCACAATAAAGTGGCACCACCCTCAGTAAAGTGAACATAATCAGAGTATAGCTTGATGTTTCTGTAGTAAGTAGAACAAATGCCCATAGGACAAATGTACCTATTCACACTAAAATAGTAAGTGTTTTCTCTTTTTCTTACCCATTCTCTGACCACTTTATTGTATTGAATACCTTTTACATTAAGAAATAATAAAAAAAAACAATTAAATAATAAAACAAAATACTTTTTTGATCCAAACAGTTTTTGTAGTAAATTTGCTTGAAACATTTGGGGTTGCTTGGAGAGGAGACAGCAGGACAAAAAGGATCAAAATCTTTCGAAAATTCCACGATTTGTCCCAACAACAATACTTTTTTATTCAGAGATAACAACTTGTCAATTGTTCTTTCCACACATCCCATTTCCTCAGTATCTTATTTAAATCAACAAATAAATTTTAAAAAAAAATTAATTTATGGAAGGTTACCTTTAAAAAAATGCCATCTACCTGTCAAAACAATAATATCAAAAGGATCTAACCTATCAGCAATGTTGTTCATGATGTAATCCGAAGACTCAAAAGGACAAGGCAATATAGTGGAGATACCCCAATTGTAAAACCTAAAATTTAATTCCTCTGCGATTAGTTCCAACATGGGAACGTGATGCCCTGAATATGAGTCTCCAAGCAACAACATTTTTTTCTTTTTACTATTCAAAAAAAATTTAATAATTAAAGTAATAATTGAAAAAAAAAATATTACGTTTCCTCGTTTTTTGGGCCGTGCCAACATCTATCAGGATTTTTTTCGACATCATCCAAAATGGTATCATAGCTACATTCTTGGGGGATTCTACCCTTGTCTAGTTCCCACCATCCAATGTGAGAAAGACAGTTGTTGGGTGTTTTCTTTGTACAACTTGCTGGCAACTCCCAAAATTCATACTGTGAAACGTTGAATCCTTCAGGAATGGGTATTAATGGTTGTTTGATGTCTTTATTATTGTCTTGATTTATGTTGTTATTATTATTGATACCATCATGAATGTTGTTAATTAAATTAAAATTGTTGTTTTCGTCCACATTGGAACCATAATAATTAGCCTCAACGTTACTCAGAGAAGCAAAACCGAATAAAATGATCAAGATGCAAGGAATAAAATATAGAAAGAGAAGAGAGGAAATTTTTCCCATTTTGGAATAGCGAAGAGGCTTCTCCACGAGAAAATAAGAAAACAAAGAAAAAAAAGATCCAACCAAAAACATATTAAAGTAAACTAAAAACGAAAATTTAGAATAAATTTGTTTGAATAAAACAATGACTGGCCAATGATAAAGATATGCGGAATAAGAAATCAACCCCATTTTTACTAATACCGGAAATGATAGTATTTTGTGGCACATTGTTTTTTTTGTTCCACTGTGTATGATCATTGCTGCTCCGATGCATGGCACTAGTGCGTTGAAGCCTGGAAATGTGGATTTTTCTGAAAAAATGTAGAAGGAAAAAAAACAGAGAAACAACCCCACCATTCCAACTGCTTCATAATTCATGTCTATTTTTACTTCATTTTTATTATTTTCTTTATTTTCATTATTTTCTTTTTTTTCATTTTTTTCGATATCTTTACTATTATTATCATCATTACTATCGCTTTTGTCATTATCATTACTATTATTATTATTATTGTCATTATTATTATTATTATTATTATTATTTAAATTATTTTCTTCAAAAAAGATATTTTGTTCTTGAATTTGATTGTCGCTGTATTTGTTTTTATGATCAAGAGAGGAGGGGAGAAGTAAGGGGTGATCTTTTTTTTCGTCTTTTTTGTGATCAATTTGGGTGAGTAGAGATCCGACAAGAAGCTCTCCAACCCTACTAAAAAGCATGTAATAAGCCAAACTTGTGTTGGAATAAAAAAGAAATTGACCAAGAGAAAGGGAAACAAAGATTATGAGTGAAAAAATGATTTTCAACTTGAAAGGAGAAAAATGGTACATAAACAATAAAGTAAATGGCCAAATCAAATAAAATTGTTCTTCTACTGCCAAAGACCAAAAATGAAGCAATGGATAGGATGATGTATCATCCGCAAAATATCCGCTTTCTATTCTAAATGTGTTGAAATAATTTGAGACAGAAAAAAGGGACCATATGGATGATTCAAACACTTTTTTGTATTTTTTTGGGCTGTCCACAAGGTAGAATAGAAACAATGTAACCAATAAACACATTGCAGATGCTGGAAATATCCTTTTTAGTCTTCTAGCATAAAATTCTGAGAATGAAAACTTTTTGTTTTTCATTTGTGTCAAGATGTTTTTTGTTATCTATTTATAAAATTTTAAAATAAATATTTTAAAAATATTTGATGTCAAAAAATAAACATTTTCCTTTAATATACGTGTTATATCAATTATAAAACTTTTGAAAGAATTTGGTGTACCAAATATCCAGAAATCACAAAGAAAATATCAACACCACAAAACCCTCCTGGAAGCAGATTTTTTGAAATATGGAATAATATAACTGATGAAACTGATATCCCCCTTAATCCATCTATATCTGATCTATATTCCACTTCCACTTTTTTTTCTAATTCTATTCTATATTAATTGAAAATAATTATAATGATTAATCATCTATTACCTTTTGGAGTGTTCGCATTTTTCATTTTTATTTAATTTTTTGAAAAACAAGTTATTTGCCAATTTACCAATTCAATCAAATTATTCTTCTTGCAAAAAAAAAAAAAAAAAAATTGAGATGCAATTACCAGCCAGAATATTGAAAGAAACTAAAACTTTATTGACAGATCCTCGTATTTATAAATAATTAATATGACTTCAAAATTTTAATTTTTTTCAAACAGCTCCAGGTATAACTGCAACACCACATCAAGACAATTTAAGATATTTTGATGTAATGATAATTGGACCACAAGATACTCCCTATCAAAATGGAATATTTAATTTGGAATTATTTTTGACAGAAAAATATCCCTTGGAACCTCCAAAAGTTAGATTTTTAACCAAAATCTATCATCCAAATATAGGTAAGGAATTTAAGATAATTTGATAGTATAAAATTTCATAATTAAAAGATAAATTGGGAAGAATTTGTCTTGATACTCTCAAAGATAAATGGACTCCTGCAATCCAAATCAGAACATTATTATTATCAATCCAAGCATTATTATCTTGTCCAAATCCTGATGATCCTTTGGCTAATGATGTTGCAGAACATTGGAAAAAAGATATCAATGGAGCTCAAAAAACAGCAACAGATTGGACCGAAAAATATGCAATTGGAAATTGATTTCCTTTTAATAAATTTGAAAAATTCAATCTTCTTTTCAAATTCAATCATTTTATTGCAACTTTTTTGAAATTCTTGAATTTGTCTCCAAAAACCAAAAATAAATTTAACTTTTGCAGATCAAATTTGAAGTTTATTGAATAGTCAATCGAAGCATAGTAGAGGATATTATAAATTTAATTAAATAAAATGTTGTCAAAAATTGAAAATGATATAATCTATCTCAAAAAGGATTTTTACAACATCTATAATACTTATTTCGAGCTATATAAATTTATGACAAAAAATATACAGTAAAATTTTGTTAAATTTAAGATTTTTCAAATCATTCAACTTTATATTTTAGATATACTGTCGAATTAGGGGAGATTATTCCATTTGATGAATATGAAAGATTTGCTAATGCAATTGTAAGTAATTGCAAATATACTCTAATATTTATAATAAACCATAAAACAAAGGTTCCTTTGATAATGAAAGAAGGAAAGATATTGGAATTCATAGAGGGTTTGATGCTCAAAGAATTTTCAAAGCAAGATAAAAGTGGTGCTTTATTAAGGGGTAGTTCCTTATTATCGAAAGTAGAATCACTAATAGTGAATAGATTATGCACAAATTATATTGGGAAATTATTTGGACCAATATTCCAAAAATTCATTTCACAAAACATTGTAATCACGTTAGATAAAAGGTAAATAATTTTAAATGAAGATTTAAGGGTCAAATAATAATTATACAAAGGGAATTGGTTGAAAAATTAGGAAATAATGAATTGGCTGAAAAGAAATATAATGAAAATATGGATTTATTGTTATCTCTTACTCAAGAGATCTTTGATTTGGTTTTATTGGAAGAAAATATAGAAGCTATCCCACAAGAAATTAAAGAAATCTCAAAAATGACTGGATCTTTTGGAAAAAAATATGTTCCAGAAATGGCATTACAATTAGTTGGTGGATTTGTAAATCAAATTTCTTTAAAGTTTATTTATTTTAACCCAAATATATATTTTCACAGATTTGGCTCAGAATGTTTTGTCCCGCATTATCAACCCCAGAAACATTCAATTCAACAGAAAATATTCTTTCGAATCCTTCACATAGAAAGACCTTGATCCAAATCACCAAAATTCTCCAGAATTGTTCCAATCAAAAGAAATTCGAAAAGGGTGATAATACCATTCAAATGAATCAATGGATCGAAAAAAATCAAGAGAGGATGGATAATTATCTGCAAAGATTGGGTGGCTTAGAATCAGAGGGTAAATTAATCTCAAAATATTTCTAAAATAGTTAACATAATCAATCTTTTATTCTAGTTAAACCAGTGATAGATCTCAATGAACAAATATATCAGCATTTCCAAATGAATATGATGTTTTATACAGATGTTAACCATATTATTGATATCAATCAAATCCCTCAAACAAATAATACAAATACAAATCTCCATTTAAGTAATAATGGCATTAATAACTGTGAATTAACCAGCCCACCCACAGATGTTAAAGAAAAACAAATTTGGGAGTTTTCTACAGAGCTCTTTTTCCAACTTCATAGGATTCTTGAGATTTATTCTGGCCAGTGGATCAAATTGTTGAAAAGAAAAACCATCCTTTCCTCCCCATCTCCCTCTCCCATCAAAAAAAGGCCAGAAACAAATCCAGAGAATAATAATAGCAGCAATAGGAATGAAAAAGAAAGTTTTAATATCAAGGAGATTGATAATAACAACTACATCCATGCCATTAGCAACAATATCAATATAATCTATAATAATAACAATAATAATACCAATACCGATAATAATACAAATACTAATACAAATGCTGTCAATAATGATAACAATTTAAACAACAGCATCCCCACCAATAACATCATTGGTAGAAGTTTCGAAGAAAATAAAATAATAAGCCCCTTAGAGAACGACAAAAATATAAGAAAACTCCAAAAGATTTTGAGAATAGGCAAACCTTTTTAAACCTTTTTTTTTTTTTGAACCTTTTTTTCTTAACTTTTTTTTTAATGATAAATGTAGTTGGGAAATTGGGACCATCACCAATATCTACAAAGAAAAAGAAAGAACGCACAAGTGTTCAGCAAAGATCTGCCACCAACGCTCCCATCCCCAACAAAAACGATAACGAGCCCACAAGCCCTTCTCTTGACAATGTTTCTCAGTCTGAAAAAGAAAAAATAAGAAAGGAAATGGAAGAAAGGTGATTTTTTATTTTTTATTTTTTACTTTTTACTTTTATTTTTACTTCATCTAATTTTTTATTTTGTATTTTATTTTATTTTTTTATTTTTTGAATAATATTTTTTTATTTTTTATTTTTTATTTTTTATTTTTATTTTTATTTTTATTTTTATTTTTATTTTTACTTTTTATTTTTTATTCATTTATTTTTATTTTTATTTTTATTTTTACTTTTTATTTCATTTTTATTCAATTTAAGAATAAAATTTTTAATTTTTTGAATTTAAAAAGCAAATTCATATATGTGGGGCCAACAGACAATTCAGGGAGAGTGGTAGTATATTTCATAACATCTCTTTTCAAAGAAAAATATTTCAATGACATTCCCCTCCTCATGTCTTATTTGTCCTCTGTTCTTTCCACCACTGCTCTCTTACCTTTCTCCCTCCTCGTTGATTTATCTTGGTCCAATTTCCCCACTTATCTCATCAAACAAGGTATAAAAGAAATAAATCAATAAAATTAATTAAAATAAATAAATAAAATAAATAAAATAAATAAAATAAATAAAATAAATAAAATAAATAAAATAAATAAAATAAATANTGTCCTCTTCTACCTCTTAAACCACGCTCTCCTTGTGCTCCTTTTTGACCTTGTTGTCCTTGAATACCTCTTTCACCAGGTTCACCAAGCTCTCCTCTCTCTCCTCTTTCTCCTTGTGGACCTCTTTGTCCTCTAAAACCACGTTCTCCTTGAGGACCTTGAATTCCTCTTTCTCCTTGTGGACCCTCTTCTCCATCTGCTCCTTTTTGTCCAGCTGGTCCCATTTCCCCTTTAATACCTTGTTCACCATTAGTACCATTCACTCCATTAACTCCTGAATCTCCTTTAACTCCTTTAATTCCTCTTGGTCCTTCTCTTCCGGTCTCTCCTACTTTTCCTCTGGAACCTTTGCTTCCTTTTTGTCCTTTTTTTATATCATAATGATTATCATAGTCATTGCTTCCATGGTGATTATTATTATTATAATTATTATTGTTGTTGTAAGAATTATAACTGTTTATTCCTCTTGGAGATTTTTTTGTAGCTTCCAAGTTCAATAAATCAGAAGGAAGTTCACTCTCAGTTTGAATATTTTTATCTGTATTCAAAACTACAGGAATAGATGGTTCTAATGGATTAGCTGAATCAACATCGCTTGCTGGTGCACCATTACACAATGCACATAGAACAAAAAGTACAAAGAAAAGATACTTTATATTCATCTAAATTTTTTTTTTTATTATATTTATTTTATTTGTGTCAATATTTTAATTGTTTTATAATTTTTTTGAGAGATATAAATGACACATTTTTAAAAAGAACCGTGTAAATCAAAAGATAATATCCAGTTCCAATTGAATTGAAACCGATCTCAGTTTTCTCCAAAGAATATATACAATTGTGATATGATACAAAAAAATTTATATTTTTTCAAATAAAATTATAGTTAAAGGAAATCAAATTTAATCGATGGGCAGAAATAAAGAATTGTATGGTTAATTTATTATATTTTCTCTTATATGTTACTATTAGTGACCTTTTCCTATGTAACTCATTCATTATGTTAACAATTAAACTCTTTTAGAATGATAATCTCTATCAAAAATTTGATTATTTAAAATCCTTTCCCATATGTTAAGTGATTAATCAAAAAAAAAAATTGTTAATATTCGAAAATTGCATTTTTTTTAAATTGTTTTTGGAATCAAAAAATAAAAAAAATTAATGAATAGAAATAATTATTAAATTTTATGTCAGACAATTACAATCACAATGAATCATTTATTACAAGATATGGCAAAGATTTCTTGGCTGGAACATTAGCTGGAATGGCTCAAACAGTATCGGGTAAAGGATTCCAAAAATATAAACTCTTATGATGTTAATTTATATTAAAAGAAAACTTTTCATATTCATCCTATATTGTATATAGGACAACCTTTTGATACCATAAAGGTCAGATTACAAATATCTACTAAATTCAAAGGACCAATCGATTGTTTCTTGCAATCAATCAAAAGTGAAGGGATAAGAGGCTTATATAAAGGAATGGCAACTCCATTGGTATTTGCGGGTGTTTTCACTGCAATTGAATTATCCACTTGGGGCACCTTCAAGAAATTAATCTACAATTCAAAGCCTAGAGAGGAAGGAGAATCATTATCGATGCCCGAAACCATGTTGGCAGGAGCAATGGCTGGATTCATCACTCCATTAGTATATACACCCACTGAATTGATTAAAATCAATTTGCAAGCGCAAGATGGAAATGGTTTAATTATATTTCAAAATAAACAAATTTATCGCCATAAATCTTTTTAGATATAAATTTTATGCCCACCATATATTTCCTTTTTAAAAATTATTTATTAAAGCCAAAAAATATAACGGACCTATCGATGCTTTCAGAAAAATAGTTCAACAACATGGAATAAGAGGATTATATAATGGAAATCTCTCCTGTATGATGAGAGAGATTCCTTCCAATGCTATTTATTTTGGAACATATGAATCTGCAAAGAGATATTTATTTCCGAAAAATCCAGATGGTTCTACCCCTTTAGCCTATACGATGGTTGCAGGATCAATTGCTGGTTTTATGAATTGGATATTTGCTTTTCCCCAGGATGTTGTAAAGTCTCGTCTCGCTATGAATGATCCTCAAGTGAACACTTTAGGTAATTTCAAAATTCAATAACTCCGCATTCCAAAATATTTTTTATAAAAAAAAAAAAGGAAAGGCGATTGCAAAGATATATTCTAAACAAGGTTTTGGTGGGTTTTTTCGTGGACTATCTCCTGCATTAATAAGAGCCATTCCGGCAAATGGTTGTACATTTTTGGTTTTCGAAATGGTTTTGAGAATAATTGATTAAAAAGTCTCAAAAAATATATAAAATTTTAATTTATAAAGTATTTTAATTAGTAATTTTTATTTTTTCTTTGCTAATTCTTGCATGATTTGGGAAAACAACTTCTTTTCAAGATCTTCATCCCTCAAATTTTCTTGGTCTTGGAGCTTTTTGAATTCAGCCTCCAATTTTTCTTCTTTTTCAATTTCTTCTTTGAGAGATTCTCTGAGATCATCAATTTCCTTTTCTTCAAAGAACTTATCTTCTGCTTTGGTGGAAAGTTCTTCTTGTTCTTCAGAGATTGTGTCTCTCTTTTTGTTCAAGATTGGTTTACTTTCATAAGCACAGAAAGATTCAACAGTAACAACCTTGACAGCATTATCCCAAACTTGAGATCCAGATGAAGGAATGCTAATGGAGTCAAATTGTGGTGGGATATATCTGCAAGAAAAGCTGGCTTCGTTTTCGTAGACTTTTTCGATAGTGTGAAGGAAGCAAAAGTAACCGCATTCCTTTCTTTGTTGTTGTGAGATTTCTTTCAATTTAGCAATCTTACATTTTGGGGAAACAATGTTAAATTGTTGAGAGTTCTTATCAAAGAAGGTAATTTCTTGTACAACTGTTTCTTGTTGGTTGTTGAAGAGTGATTGAGAAGTAGAAACAGAAGCAACACAGTCAGATTTCTTGGTTGAACAATCTGCATCAACTTTAAAGTCAGAAGCACGGCACTCACTTTCAGATGCAACAAAGTTAAACATATCCCATTGGCAATCTCCACCAGTGAGGGCTTGACCTTCTTTGCAAGAGCTTGAAAATGTATTTTCTCTATCAGCAAAATAATTAGAGTTTGAGGTCAAAACGTTATCTTTTTCAACAAAAACAGATGAAAGCAAATTAATTTTGGATGCATCAGATGGTTGAGAAGCAGTAAATTGTTGTGGTGCAACAATGGTGGAAGGAAGGAGAAAGTATGATTGTCTGTTTCTTTCAACTTTTGAGAATGCAGAATCAACTTCGTTGACTACTCTGGTTTCTCTATAAACGTTGACTCTCCCCCTCTCTCCCTTTTGTCCTTTATCACCTTTTCTTCCTTCAACTCCTTTTTTTCCTCTCTTTCCTTTCAATCCATCAAATCCTCTAACTCCTTGTTCACCTCTTTGACCTTCTTGTCCTCTGTCTCCTTTCACTCCTTTTTGTCCGTTGAGACCTCTTTTACCTGCTCTACCTTTTTCTCCATTGTCTCCTTTTGCTCCTTTATTACCTCTGTGTCCTCTTCTTCCCTTTTTACCTGGAAGTCCCTCATAACCTCTATCTCCTTTAAGTCCTCTTTTACCGCTTGGTCCTTCTCTACCTTCTTGTCCTCTATCTCCTTTTACTCCCTTTTCTCCTACAAATCCTCTTGGTCCTTCAACTCCAATCTCTCCTTTTGGTCCGAGTTGTCCTCTGTCTCCTTTAACTCCTTTTTCTCCTGCAAATCCACGTTGTCCTTTTCTACCTCTATGTCCTTTGAGTCCGCGTTCTCCATTAACTCCTTTAATACCTTGAATACCTGTGATACCTTGATCTCCTTTTGTTCCTTTTTCTCCTCTTCTTCCTTGATCTCCCTTAAATCCTTGAGATCCTCTGTCTCCTCTTTGACCTTTACTTCCTCTCTTACCACGATTTCCTTTCAAACCAGTTTCTCCTACAAGTCCTTTTCTACCTCTTGGTCCTCTTCTTCCTTTTTCTCCTTGTCTTCCTTCTTCTCCTTGTCTTCCTTGATCTCCTTTCAAACCTTTCTGACCAGCAACTCCCTTTTCTCCGGTTACTCCTTGATCACCTTGATTTCCCTTTTCTCCTCTTCTACCTCTTCTTCCTTGATCTCCTTTGAATCCCTTTTCTCCTCTAAATCCTTGTAAACCTCTTGCCCCCTTTTCTCCAACTCTTCCTCTCTTTCCATGGTTACCCTTTTCTCCTACATCTCCTCTTGGTCCAAATTTACCTCTCTTTCCTCTTGGTCCAGGAACACCTTCATCTCCCTTGTATCCCTTTTCTCCTCTTACTCCTTGTATTCCTTGTTCACCAAGTGGTCCTTGAATACCTTGATCTCCTTTGTCTCCTTTTTGTCCTCTAAATCCTTGTTCACCTCTCTTTCCTCTTCTACCAGTTAATCCTCTTTTTCCTTGTTCTCCTTCATCACCTTTAATTCCGTGGTATCCTTGTTCTCCCTTAACTCCATCTCTTCCTTGAATACCTTGATCTCCTTTCACTCCCTTTGCTCCTTCGAAACCTCTTTCTCCTCTTCTTCCATGACGTCCTTTAATTCCTTGTTCTCCTTGAATACCCTTTTCTCCTTCAAATCCTCTGTTTCCTCTTCTTCCTTTTTTTCCTTCATCTCCCTTGTTACCTTTTTGCCCTCTGAAACCTTGTGCACCTTCATCTCCCTTGTTACCTTTTTGTCCAAATCTACCTCTATCTCCTTTAATACCTTTTTCTCCTTGTGCACCTTGTTGTCCTACTCCTCCTTGAGGTCCTTGAACTCCAGTTGCACCATCAATACCTTGTTGTCCTTGTGGCCCACGTCTTCCACGATGTCCTCTATCTCCTTTAACTCCATGTCTTCCACGGCGCCCTTCATCTCCTTTGTTTCCTTTTTCTCCTTGTACACCTTGTTCTCCTTGTACACCTTGTACTCCTGTTGGACCTGCAGGTCCAACTGAACCAGTTGCACCGGTTTCTCCTTGTTCTCCTTGAGGACCAGTTTCTCCTCTAATACCTTGAGATCCAGTCGACCCAGGGCGACCAGGTTCACCATGTCTTCCTCTTCTACCTTCATTACCTTTAAGTCCTTTTTTACCTCTTTGTCCTCTATCTCCTTTAAATCCTTTTTCTCCTTGTACACCAGTAGCTCCAGTTTCTCCAGTAGCACCAGTTGCTCCAGTTTCTCCGGTGGCACCTGTAGCTCCATCATTACCAGTTAAACCTTGGTCCCCCTTAATACCTTTTTGACCTCTTTGTCCTCTAAATCCTTTTTTACCTCTTTGTCCTCTATCTCCTTTAAATCCTTTTTGTCCATTGAGTCCTCTGGAACCTCTGTGACCTTTAAGCCCTTGCGGACCAGTTGCGCCAATTTCTCCTTGAGGACCAATATCTCCTTGATTCCCCTTTTCTCCTTGAGGTCCTATTTCTCCTTGTGGACCAGTTGCTCCCTCTTCACCAGTTGGACCTACTGCACCTGGACGACCGTTATCTCCTGAATTTCCTTTTTGACCTCTGCGACCTCTATCTCCTTTAAATCCTCTATGTCCTCTTTGACCTCTGCTTCCCTTTTCTCCATCTAAACCGGTTGCTCCTTGAGGGCCAGTTGCTCCTGTTTCTCCTTGTTCACCAGCATTACCAGCAGGACCTTGTAATCCAGTAGGACCAAGTTCTCCTTTGCTTCCTTTAAATCCTCTGTGTCCTCTTTGACCTCTACTTCCTTTTTCTCCAGTATCTCCTTGTGAACCAGGTGTTCCAGCTCCAGTTGGACCTACTTCTCCTTGTTCTCCTTGTTCTCCTTTTTGTCCAGTTGCTCCAGTATCACCACGGCTACCTGCTTGCCCAGTTTCTCCAGTATTTCCTGTTGGACCAACATTACCAGTAGGACCTCTTGGACCTTGAACACCGGTTGCACCAATTCTTCCAGGTCTTCCTCTTGATCCTTTTAATCCTTCTTCTCCTTTATCTCCTTTTTTTCCTTTTGGTCCTTGGTGACCATCTTCTCCTCTATCTCCTTTTCTTCCTCTTTTTCCATCATATCCAGCTTCTCCTTTTTGACCTTTTTGGAAATGAAAATCTTCATCATCTCCGTTGTAGAAATGTTCATCATTGTTATTATTATTTCCATAACCATTAATATTATTATTTTGAGTTGGTACTCCATAACTGTTTGTTTTCTTATTATTATTACTGTTTTTATTATTTTTTGTTGCAACAGTATTTTTATTGGTGTTATTGTTTGTGGGGTTGACTTTACCATTTGCAGAAGTTCTCATTTCTTTATTTTTTATATGGTTTGCCCTTGAAATAACTACCAACAGGAAGAAAATGCAAAAAAGTAATAAAAGCTTGTTCATATTTAACAAAATAAAAAGGAAACTCTCTTTTTTTTTTTTTAAATAATAATTTGATATAAAATATAATTTTTTAAATACTCACTAAAAAATTATTTTTTTAAATTGTCATTTTGATGTGTCAATTAAAAAATAAAAAAAAAAAATTTTTTTCTCAAATTAATTTTAAAGAAAAGAAAAGGAAAGGAGAATATTTGAAAGCTAATTGATGAATGATCAATTAATTTTAATGGAAAATCCCCTTATTAAATTTTCAAAATTCCACTTGTGTATTTAATCCAAACTACAAAGTTCTAAATTTTCAAATTTTTTATAAAAAATATTAAAACTATTATTTCAAGATTTAAACTAATTTTTCATATCACATGTCTTTGTTTATTAGACTTTAAGTTACCTTTGAAACAAAAAATATTTTTTGAACAAAATTTAATTCTTTTTTTGGAAAAGGAGAAATTTAATTCCCTTTAACAAAATAATTAATTTCTATTGAAATTTGGAGATTGAGGGATAGTTGCTTGTTGGTTGAGAGTGGAGGTCAAAGAACGAGGTTTTCTTCTACTGGAAAGAGGAACTTCGTTTTCTTTGTTGGAAATGAGATCAAAGTTACCCAATTTAGGATTGAGTTGCTTCATAGTTTGTTTGAGATTCAAAATTTCGGTGTCTTTTTGCTCCACTTTCAATTCAAGAGCAGCCAAAGTTTGTTTGAGTTTGATATTTTCCTCTTTGACATTGTAGTGATAGTTGACATTGTTCTTATGATTGTTATTTACAATTTTGGAATTATCTTCATTGAGTCTGTTACATTCTTTTTCGAAAGTATCTCTTTCCTTCTGCGCAAGTTTCAACTCTTGTTCCAAATCTTTGACCTTGTTGATGTAGAAAGAAGGATCGGTGTTCTTTTTCTTGGATTCTTCCAGTTGTTTTTCGAGTTTTTTGATTTGATCTTGGCTTCTCAACACAGTTACCTTTTCTTCTTTCAAGTCCGATGCCAACTGATTGATTTTCTTCTTGTAAGATTCAACAGAACCGTTCAACTCTCTGAAAGCTTTGTTGTTGGACAAATCTTTCTCTTTGTTTTCCTTCTCGAGGTTTTGGATGGACATTACAGAGTCTTTGAGTTTGTTTTCCAATTCTCTCATTGACTCTTGTGTTTTCAAAGAAAGAGAAGAAATAGATTCCAATGTTTCGTTGGTTTGTAAGAGTTTTTCTTGTTTCTCTTCAAGTTGCAACCTGAGAACAAATGTTTCTTCTTCCATCTTTCTGAGCTCTTCTTTTTCTTTTTCGGATTCTACCAAAGAAGATTCTAGGCTTTCTTTCAACTTTGTTGTTTCCATCAACATTGACTCTAATTGCAAGTTACGTTGAGAAGATTCCTTCAAACTGTTTTCTAATTCTTCGTTTTTGAGGTTAGTAACTTTCAAAGAGGATTGCAAGCTGTTCGAGAGTTGGTTACTTTCTTTCAAGCTATTCTCGAGGGTGTTGTTTTGTTCTGAAAAGTCTTTCAAGTTGTGTTCCAAATGTTCGTTGCGTTGGGTTATAATTGTCAATGAAGATTCGAGCTTTTCAGTCTTGAGATTAGAATCTTTGAGATCGTTTTCCATTTGTTTCTTTTCTTTATTCAAATTTTCGATCATGGTTTCAAAACTGAGAGAAGTTTCTTTTAGAGAAGACTTTGTTTGTTCAAGTTGTTGCTTCATATCTATCAAGATGCAATCAGTCTTTTCTTTCTCTTCGATGATTTGTCTCAAATCAGATTTCACTCTTTCCTTCTCATCATAAGTTTCTTTCAAAGTGTTTTGAGATTGCAAAAGTTGATTGGAGACTTCGTTGAAAGAAGTTTGTGATTGTTCAAGTTGGAGAGAGACCTCTTTCAATGAATTTTTGAATTCTTCTTTTTCATCACGGGTCTCCTTGAGAACAGTCTCGATTTCTTCTTTTTGTTTGTTCACCTCTTTCAAAGTAGATTGAGTTTGATCGAGTTCAGTGTTGGTGTCTCTCAATGAAGATTCAAACTTTTCGGTTGTATCTCTCAAAATAGATTCTACTTTTTCTTTCTCTTCGATGATTTGTCTCAAATCCGATTCCACTTTTTCCTTCTCATCACATGTTTCTTTCAAAGTGTTTTGAGATTGCAAAAGTTGATTGGAGACTTCGTTGAAAGAAGTTTGTGATTGTTCAAGTTGGAGAGAGACATCTTTCAGTGAAGATTCAATTTTTTCTTTCTCTTCGCAGGTTACTTTCAAAGAAGACTCGAGTTGTTCCTTTTGTTCGGTGATATCCCTTAGAGTGTTTTGAGTTTGTTCAATTTCTTCTCTCATTATGTTGGATGAGGTTTCCAACTCTTCTTTTGCTTGAGATGTTTCTCTTAATTTCACTTGCAAGTTTTCTCTTGCTTCTATGTTTTCGTTAAGGAAGTTTTGTGTTTCAGAAAGTTGTTCAGTGGTGACTCTCAAGGCAACTTCGTTTTGTTGGTTTTTAAGGGTGGATTCTTTCAAACAAGTTTGGGATTGCTCAAGTAGGCTTGATATCTCTTTCAAAGAAGTTTCAATTTCTTCTTTTTCTTCACGGGTCTCCTTGAGAATGGTCCCAATTTCTTCTTTTTGGTGATTCACCTCTTTCAAAGAAGTTTGAGTATGATCAAGTTGTTCAATGGTTTCTCTCAAGGAGTTTTGGGTTTGTTGAATTTGTTCATTGGCTCCTTCCAACTTGATTTCCAACTGCTCTTTTACTTCAGTTGTTTGTTTTAAGCTTGTTCGAGTGTCTTCGAGTTGATGTGAAATTTCATTCAAAGCAAGATCAAGTTTTTTTTTTTCAAAGGAGGTTTCTTGTAAGGAAGATTCAAGTTGTTCTTTAACTTTTGTGATTTCCTTCAAAGAAGATTCTGTTTTTTCTTTTTGTTCAAAAGTCTCTCTCAAAGAATCCTCAAGCTTCTCGTTTTTGAGGTGAGTTTCGTTTAAAGAAGATTGGGTTTCTTCAAGTTGGGTGTTGGTCTCCTTCAAAGAAGATTCAAGTTGCTCTTTGACTACAGTAACTTCTCTCAATTCTACCTCTAATTCATCTTTTTGCTGCTTTGTTGCTTTTAATGAAGATTCAATCTGATCTTTTTGTTCGTTACAGCTGACCAATGAAGATTCAAGTTGAACATTTAACAATTTAGACTTATTCAAAGAGGATTCAAGTTGATCATTTCTACTCTCAGATTCTTCCAAAGAGTTTTCCAATACAATTTTTTGGGAAGAAAGTTGTTCAAAGGATACTTGGAGCTCACCAAGTTGTTTGGTGATTTCTAGGATGTGTGATTGTAATAGAATCTTTTCTCTTTCCAAACTTTCTTTTTCTTCTTCAACATTTTTCAATTTGTCCTTGGTTTCGTTGATCCCAACACCAGCTTGCTCGAGATTCGATTCCAAAGCACTTATCTTTTGAGAAGTTTCTTTAAGGTGTTTTTCTAATGAATTTCTTTCTCTTTCAGAAATTTCTAAAGAAGTTCCTAGTTGGCTGCATATTTGTCTTGACTGAGACAAATTTTCTTCGAGGCTTTCGATGTTATTTTTAGAGTTAAGAAGAGAGTCTTGCATTTCTTTGATTTGAATTTGGTTCTTTTCTACACTTTCTTGCAAATCTTGGTTGTCTTGGTTGCTTTGTTTCAAAAGATTTTTGTAGTTGATCTTCTTTGTTTTGGTTTGGTTCAACAACTCTGAGGCTTGTTTCAAATCGTTCAAGGTATTTTCGAGTTGGGTGAAAGTTTCGTTGAAATCATTGTTGGATTTTACAAGATCTTCAGATGCTTTTTCATACTTTTCTCTTTGTTCATCAAGATCAATTTCGAGTTGTTTTTTTTGTTGATCCATTGACTCCAAAGTTTTTAAGGTGTTGTCCAAAGTGTTCATAGTTTGCATCAATTCACTTTGCAGTTGTTGATTTTCTTTAGTTGTATCTTTCAAAGATGATTCTATTTCTTCCTTTGCCTCTATTGTCTCTTTCAAGGAAACAACCAATCTTCCTTTTTCCTCAATTTCGGTGTGGAGATCCTTTTCGACGGAAATAATCTTTTCTTCGAGGGATTGGTTATTCTTTTCAGAAGATTGGAGATCTTTTTGTGCAGACTCGAGTTGTCCTGACAACAAACCAATTTGGGTTTCCTTTTCGATGATGACTTGCTTGGATTCTTTTATTTGATCTTGTGCGTTAGAAAATGCATCCTGTACCTCCTCCAAGAGCTCAGTGATCTTATCCAACTGAGATCCTTGTTCATTGCATTGATCTTCGAGTTGTCTACACATTTGTTCAGAAGATTTCAATCTTTCCATGAAATCTTGCTTTTCGAGAATCTCTTGTTCGAACAATTCATCTTTTTCTTTGAGGGTGTTCTCCAATTCAGAAGAAAACTGTTGAGATTTTTGCAATGCTTCACATAACTCACTTTTTTCTTCAGAAAGTGTCGCAAACTTGATTTCCAATTCCTCCAAGGCGCCTTGTTTTTGGAGAAGAAACTCTTTGAGCTCTCCATTTTCTTTCGTGGATTTGTCCAACAAAGAATTCAAAGATACGATCTTGTTATTGCATTCATCAACATTGGAAATCAATCCTTGATTGATTTGATTGGAATTCAACAATTCTTTTTCTATTTCTTGCTTTTCCAATCTGGTGGTTTGGAGAGATCTCTCTACTTCTTCATTTCTCTCTTTTGATTCAGAAAGTTGTTGCTCGACATTTCTGAGTGTGAATTGTGTTTCTTGGATGACGTGCTCTGCATCTTTCAAGTTGGAGAACATCTCTTCAATCTTCTTGTTGAACAACTCAACAGAGTTTTGGAGTAGGATGATCTCTTGGTTTTTTTGGTAGAGAGATTCTACAAGGTTTTGATTTTCGTGTTTGGTCTCAGTGTAAAGGTTATCAGATGATTCTTTCTTTCTTTCCATTTCTTCGATTGTTTTAAGAAGATTTTCTCTTTCGAGTTTTGATTCGTTGATTTCTTGCAACATCTTTTCTTTGAGTTGAGATTCAGTAAGCAGAGAAGCTTCAAGTTGTTGTTTTTGTTCCTTCAATTCCTTGATATCTTTCTCCAATGACTCTTTTTCTTCCAATTCGCTCGAGAGAGTATTTGATAAGAGATTAATCTTCTTTTCCAATTCCTCTTTTTGTTGGATGTTTGATTGTTCGATCATGAAGTTTTCCTTCTTTGCAACTTGCAAGAATTCCTCAAGATCCTCCATCTTATCTTCTGCAGTGTAAAGACTCTTTCTTGCGTACTTCAATTCCCTCTCAAGAATTTCGATCGCCATGTACAACTCTTCCACTTTGCTTTGTTTTTCGTTTGATTCCTCTTCCAACGAAGAAATTGTCCTCTTTATCTTTCCTATCTCCAAATTTTGATCTTGGTGGATCTTCTTTGACTCTTTTAACTCTTTTTCTGCATTCTCAATCTGAGATTCTTTTTGGGAGATATAGTTGGTGAGTGTTTCTGCTTTCTCCATCAGAAAATCATTGTTTGATTTGAGCTCCTTCATATCTTCATTCATTCTATTCCCCTCTTGCTCCAATTCTCTGTTCTTATTGAGATATTCCTCCAAAAGCATCCCCTTTTCCTCATTCTCTTCCTTTGCCCTCTTCAATGATTCCTCCAATTCTGATTTTTGCTTTTCAATACATTGGTATTGTTGAGACATCTCTTCCATTTGAATTTCCTTCTTGGATAAAAGATCAGAGATCTCTTTGTTCTTGCATTCTTCCAATTCGATTAATTTGGTCATCTCTTCAATTTTGGAGCAGAATTCATTGATTTTGTTGTGTAATGATGAGATTGTGAGCAAATATTCTTCTATATTCTTTTCATATTGTTCAATTTTTTCAGATTGCATTTCTGAATTTTGATTTGTCTGTTTATTATTCTCCCTTTCCTTCTCCAATTTCCCATTTAGAGATTCCACCAATTTTGCTTTGGATATCATCTCTTGCTCTAATGTTGTTATTTGTTGCTTGCATCCTTTCAATTCCTTTTGTAAATTTTCATTTCCTAAAATTTGTTGATTGATTTTATCTTTTCTTTGCTCATCTCTTGATACCTAAATGTATTCATTTTTTTTTGAATTTATAAATAAAAAAAAAAAACGTTATTTTTATTTTACCTTTTTTTGCAAATTTTCAATCTTTTGAGTCAATTCCAATATCTCTTTTCTTTGTGATACTTTATCTTTTTGGAGATTCATCAACTCTTCTTTACTTTGTTTGAGATCCAACTTCAATTTTTCGACTTTAGTTTGCAATTTCTCGTTGTCTTTCTTCAAGAGATCTCTGGTGGTGTGATTTGCTTCCAATTTTTTGATGGAAACATCCAATTTTTGTCTTATATTTCTGATGCCTGATTTCAACTTTTGGCTTGAATCCTCTCCTCTATTGTGTATTTCTTTAATAGCAGATATAATAAGTGGTGATTCTGGGTTTGATGTGCTTCTACGATGTTTAGTAGGTGTATTTACTTGAAATACTGTGAAACTTTCCCTTGGCAAATTATGCGTGTTAATACTTTGTCTCAATTTCTCTTTCTCATTTATGTCGTAATATCCTGGTCCCAATTTTGAATTTTGTTTATTCTTTTCTTCCAACTCATTGAAGAATGTTTTTCTTTTTGAATTCTTACTCCAATCCATTTAACTTTTGAACTTTTTTTTTATTTTTTCAGTTTTAACGTTATATTTTTTGAATTATAATTTTGAATTGCGCCAAAAAAAATAAATTCAGTTGTTTGAAATAATTCCAAATACGTTTCGATAAAGAAAAAAAAGTGGCGGCAAATTTAAAAATGGCTCTACTTGCTTACAAATTGACTAAATGCTATCGTTTAAATATTAAAAATAAGTTCTTCCCAAACCCTTTTTTGAACTTGAAACAGCATTTGGATCAACTGTAAATGGAATTAAAATGCAGTTCCTTGAACTTCAATTCCAAAAAGTTGATTTGAAGAATTCCCAACAAGATTGGATTGATAGCTTCCGGTCACAAGATTTTTTGTAAAACTGCTATCACCAATCTTTGTTAATCTTGTGGCTTGTAATGATTGTGGGAGTTTGACAAAAGTATCCAAGAATCAAAAAAGCAATTATAAAACACAAAAATTTCATTTTTTTAGAGAGTTTTTAAAAAGTTTTCAGAGAATTTAAAAAAAATTAATATAAATAAAAATTAAAATAATTTAATGTTATTTGTCTTCTTCAATAGCAATTAGTTTGCGTCTGTAATCATCAAAATCACCTTCAAATTCGATGATTCTACCATCATCAATTATCCACAAATCATTACATACGAGACGGATGAGTCTCTCATTGTGAGTGACCAACAAAATGGCGCCGTTGTAGTCGTTCAAAGCTTGCGCAAGGATATCAACAGTCTCCACATCCAAGTGATTTTCAGGTTCATCCAATATGAGCATGTTAGGGTTAGGATAGGACATGATAGCGAATTGGAGACGACTCTTTTGTCCTCCTAAAAAAAAATTAAAAAAAACAGTAAAAATTAAAAATGAATTTTTTCATGGAATAAAATACAAAAAGAAATGTTTTAAGAATTTTTTTTATTAAGAAAAAAGGTTTACCTGAAAGAGTTCTGATTTGTTGCAAGGCGAGTTCACCAGAGATTCCAAACTTACCCAAATAGGATCTGTACTCCAACTCTTTCTTTCCAGGAAATTTCTTTTGAAGGAATTCGATACAAGTGAGGTCAACCTCGAGATGATCGACGTGATGCTGAGAAAAGCGGCCAAAGTTGACACGATTGTTGATGTTAATGTATCCGTCGGTAGGTTGGACTTCTCCTGTAAGGAGTTTGAGCAACGTGGACTTACCTTGACCATTAGCTCCAACCTTTTCAATTAATGGTTAATTAAAAAAAAAATCACAACTAACAATAAATAATGAATTATTTAAACAAACAATCAAATAATCAAAAAATGATGGAAAATTAATAATAATTTTTTTTTTTTTCAGGAAGCATAATTTCTACATTTAGTTCAGTATTCACTGAAGTTTGTCATCATTAAAAAAAAAAA
>JAMYWO010000266.1:15764-26389 GCA_024220525.1 Cochliopodium minus
CAATAAGACAGAATTACAGAGGGAATAATACAACTCGGATCTGAATTAGCTCTCCAAACTAATTAAAGTATCAAAAGATCATCACCTCTCTTATAAAAATGATCAAAAACTCAAGATTTTGAAAAGAATTAGATCTTTTTATCGAATTTCAAGATTCATTTAATTGCTTTTGGATTCAAAATAGCCAAACCAAATTCGATCAAAGAAGAGAGGATATGACCATAACATATGGAGAAGAAATAATAGATAGGCTTATGAATACAATAAACAGCAAAAGATCCTAGGAGAAATGGAAACAACTCACCAATATTTCATTTGTTGAACCTGAAAAGAAATGAAAATTAATCTTTTACAGTTATTCATGCTCCAAAATGCAATTAAAATACAAATACAGATTGAACAAATGGATGTATTGTCAAAATTAAAGATCAAATTTTTTTTAATTTATTTTTATTCTGAAATTTCCTTTTTCATTTATTTCTTCGATTGTATTTTTGATTTGAGATTTTAGATTTTCAGAGTAAAGAGAAGAATCATCATGGCTTTGGATAAAAGGATAATTCTTTGTTTGATGTTCAGATCCTTTGCCTTCAATCTTAAACCTATTTTCAGATTCTTTTGTGATATAACTTTCAACAGTACGCATGGATAAAGAAACACGAGGACCAACTATGAATAAAATAAGATTTATTAAATTTAAATTTTAAAAATTTAAAAAAAAACTTTGAACCTTTTTGTGTTAATTTTGGAATGGCATGCATATAATTTTTATTAGTTTTAGGTCCAATTGCAAGCAAAGAACCAGGTTGAAGCATTATAGTTTGGCGATGTTTTCCTTTGACAGAATAAAAAAGAATGGGACGTACATCACCGAAAGAGATGCTTGTGATGTAGGATTTATCTTTCAAATCAAGTAATTTATCTTTGTGGAAAGCAAGAGAATCATCTTCATTTCTGAATAAAGTTAAGACACAATGATTCAATTTTTGATCAATTTCTTCTGATGCCCTTTCACATATTTTTTTTACTGTTGGAGACCATTCTGTTGTTTCTATATTTTTTTCATTGCATCCTGGCATCCTGTAAATTGCTTCTGATTTTGATTTCCCTATTCTATCTGATTGTGCAGTAACTAATCTGGGAATTGGTTTTGCTTTATCATCTTCAATATGGAACATTTGAGTAAATTCTATTTCCTCCAATAAATTTTCAAAAATTTGAAAACTTTCTTTCTTCATAAAATTGGCAATGTAAAAGCTATCTGTGCCTATTTTTTCAATATCTTTTTTCCCATCAAAAAATTGGGTTGTTTCTTTTGCTTCTTCTAAATCAAATCTCTTATTAAAGGTATTCATTGTTTATTTATTTTTTTTTTATTTTTTTATTTAATTAAAATTATAGAAATTTGAGTTTTTATTTATCGAGAAATTTATTGGAATTTAAAAAAAATTGCAAAAAAAGATTGTTGATATTCATCATTCTTGTTCTTTAATAATTTAATTTTAAAGATTGGATGTTTGTAAATATTGAAATTTCATTTTTTAAAAAATTAGATGAAGAAAGGTCTACTGAATAATTTATTATTATTTTCACTTTATAACAAACATGTTAAATAATTAATAATTTCTTCTTCATTAGTTGTCTATTTGAATCTCACAAGAAGGACAAACGTCACCTTTCTTGTTTAAATTCATCAATGCATTTTTGTGAAAAATGAAAACAAGAGTTCTTATCTCCTCCTTCTTCCAAATTTCCTGACACACGTCACACCCTCCGCATTTTCCCCATCTTTTTTGAATATCGAAACCATTGATTTTCCTTTGTTTGGATTCATTGTTCCTTTAAAAATCAAATAAAAATAAAATAATAAAAATAAATATAAAAACAAATAAAAAATTAAAAAAGAAATAAAATAAAAATAATATTTATAAAAAAAAAATAAAATAAAATAAAAATAAAATATCAAAAAATTTTAATAATAAAAAAATTTTAAAAAGAGATGGAATTACCCATTATTATTATTGTTATTGTTGTTTGGAGGAATAGGATTGACAATGTTGGGATTAGGGAAGGGATGAGGCATAGGTGAGGGAAAGGGTTGCCCCTACCTCCCTCTCTTCCAAAGGGAGGAGGATTATTGTAAACAACTTCCTCTCCTCTTTCACCACTTTTCCTCTTTCTTCTTTTATCACATTCAATGATGCCCTCGGTACCAATCCCGCTTCTGACAATGTCATGTTTTCATCTTTTTAAAAAATAAAAATAATCAAAAAATAAAAATATTTTAATAAAAAAATAAAATGATTAATAAAAAAATAAAAATAAAAATCAAAGTATCAAAATAATTAAAATTCAAGATTAAATAAATTATTAAACAAAAAAATGAAAATAAAAATAAAATATTTAACAAAAATAAAATATAAAATAAAAATATTTAATAAAATATTTAACAAAATAAAATAAATAAAAAAATGAAAATTTACCATGAAGAGGTTTATTTAAGAAGAGGAGGAGAAGGGTAGGAAAGGTTGTGGTTTTGTTTTAAATGGGAGAGAAGGGAGAGAGGGGATCATTTGCTTTAAATGATCAATTTTTACGGAGGAGAATCGGGAATTCTCACCTGAATTATCACTTTTGTTTCTCCGTCATATTTTTACTTGAATTTATCACTTCTTTGTTCACTGTTGGTTTCTCCACTTTTACTCCCATATACTTTTTAAAAATATCAATTTTAAATTATCCAAAATAAAATTTAAATTTATTGAAATAATCACTCCATTAAAAAAATAAAAATAAAAATAAAATAAAAAAAATAAAAATAAATAAAAATAAATAAAAATAAAAATAAAAATAAAACAAAGTAAAAGTAATAAATAAAATGAAAATAATTTTATTGAAAAAATCATTTAAAAAAAAAATAAAAAAAATTAATAAAAAAATCATTCACCAAAAATAAATAAAAAAAAACAATAAATTAATAAAAAAAAATTATACTTGAGCAATCTGTTCTTCTCTTTGCTTTTTGAGGTTTTCTTTTACGATTTCATCATTTCTTCTTTGCAATTCTCTTTTTTTTCTTGCTTCTTCAATTTCTTCTTGTTTCTTTTTTTCGAGGTAAGAGTTTTCTCTGTTTGTTTGTTCTTCTGAATATTTTGAAGAAATCAGTTTTGTTGGATTTTTTGGTGCATTTACATTGAATGATGGAGTTGATATTGTATTTCTTTTTTTTTTTTTTTTTGAAAATAAATAAATAAAATAATTTCTTATCCTTTCTCTTGAATAATGAATATTTTCAAAAATCCAACAATTGATTTTTCAATGAATTTTGATTAAATATATTTTTATATAAACTCATTATTATAATTTTTATTTTATTTATGATTAAAAAGGGAATAGTTCTTTACAATTTGGGTACATTATTGAGATTTACTCCTTTACTTTCTTCATTTTCTTCATCATTTCTATGTTCATCAATCCCTAAAAGAAAAATAAATTGAACATTTGAAAAATAAAATTGAAAAAAAAAAAGGAGTTATTGAATTGGATTATATTGAAATGATTACAATCTACAGCTGGTTGTAAACCTGTATTTCTTGTTTCTATCAATGCTTTTTCAGCTAAATTTAATGGATATCCAAATTCAACCAATTGCTTCAACATTCCTGAATCTGCTTCTTTTGGTTTTGGTCTTGAATCTAATTTTAAGGTTGGATTCATTATATGTCTTTCAATTTTTTTTTTTTTTTTTTGTTTTTCTTCAAACTTTTTCCTCAATATGAAATCCATTTTTTTTCATCTTCAAATCAGAAATGATAGAAATTGAATCATTTCTCATAACTGAAACATTGAACAAAATCAAGAAGAATAAAAAATTAAAAAAAAATTTGTTGGATTACATTAAACCTAAAATAAATAAGGTTTATCTTAGGGTTTGTCAGCATCCTTTTCAATTTTATCATTATCTAGTTTCCTGATCTATCTTGTTTAAAATAAGAAAGTTGGTTAATGATTATGTTGTTATTTTAAAAAAAGCTTTTTTGAATTTATTATGAAGATTTTATTTTTTTATTCTTCAAATACAGAGGGGATAATAAAAACTATTCTCACATATTTGATCAAAAGTTTTGATCTCACGAATTCTTTGTTAGAGTCATATCATCAAAGTGTGCAATAATAAATCTTATATTTCATTACTTTAATTTTCTCAAAAAAAATAAATTGATATTTATTTTAACCATCTAATATGAGATTTCCTTTCTTATTTGAAACATTTAAGCAAAAGGAACCAATTTTTTTTATATGGGTTTATTTCGAAGCAAAAAGGAACCTATTTTCCAAAGTTGTTCATGTTGATTCCCTACTAATAAATATATAATAAACCATCAAATTGCAGTAAATCTTTTATTCAAGATAAAAACTCAATTGAAGAAAAATCAATACTTGTATGTTGATTATATCTTCTTGGTTAAACATATTATATTCTTTTCAGTATGAAAAGATAAAAAAAAATATTGATGTTATATAAGGATATTCGTATTCTATTTTCTCTTTATTTTAAGAAAATAGGAGTGTTTAATCCTGATTAATTTATTGCACTTATTAAAGTATTTTCCAATAAAAAACAAGAAAACACAAGAATCAGTGCAAATCTTTTATTTTTATCATTTCAATCAGTTTTTTTTTTATTTTTTTTTTAGATTTATAAAAAATTTGTTCATGTATTTATTTTTCTTATTGGAGGTATTTTTGTCAATTCTTTAAGAAAACTAAGTGGGTAGTATACTTGTAAGAGATTGATTTTACAATATTTGCTCACTTCTTTAATATAAATAAAAAATGGGAATTTCTGAATCAATAAAAGAAATCAAAAATAAAAGGAATCTTTATTTGCCAAAATGATGCATAGAATTCATCTATTTAAGAAATCATCAATTATTGAACCTTTAATGCAAACATTATCAACAAAGTTTTTATTATTTTATCAACAATTCGATTCTTTTCTTTCTATGGAGAGTGGAATTAATAATTCAGAAGAGAAATTAGATCAGGGATATTTTTTTTGTATTTCATTGACCTTCAAAAATGAACTGAATGAAAAAGAAATAGAGTTTGATAAAAATTTTCAAGGATTTCTCAATAAAATTCGAAATGGAAAAGATAATGTGTTGATAATACAATTCAATCCTCAATCCATACCAAATTTTAACTTCAAATCTTACAAGGAGATTGATGAAAGAAATAAAAAATTACCAATAAGACATTTTGTTGCTTGGAGATTCAAAAAAGGTACTGATAAAAAGCTTATCAACAAGGCAGTTGAAGGATACAGAAATTTACCAAACATTCTTCCTTATTTTTTGCATTTAGAGACAGGAGAAATTAAAAATGAAATGTATGGAGACGATCATTCAAATCATTTTACAATTGCTTTGTATTCCACTTTTTTGGATGAAAATGCTCAAATTGGATTCGTTGAAGACAAGAGAAGAAAAGATTTTAAATCAAAATTTGTTCAAGATTATTTGACCAATGATGGTGTTATTGTATTTGATTTCATTCCTTCAAATATTCTCCCTTCTTCTCTGTAAACACTCTTCTATAGTTAATTGAAGAATAAAATTGTTTGAAAATAATTTTAAAAATGTTAGAATACAAAATTCAATATAAAAATAAAAAAAAAAAAAAAATTTTTGTCAAACAGTAAATGAATGAAAATTCCCATTCAACAACCATAAATTTACCTCCAAAATTACCACCAAAAATTCCCTTATCTACATCTCCACCAATGAATTCAATAATATCACCAACTCCCCCAAAATTACCAGAAAAACCAAAAAATTTGACATTGACTACTTCCAAAAAATTGCTTGAACAAAGATTTAAATCATTCTATTCAAATTTGGGTACTATCAATGTTTATAAAAATAATTTATATTGCGCAAACAAAATTTAAAATTTTATTTATAATTTTAATTTCAAAAACTGATTGGGAATTATAACATCCCATTATTCAAATAAACTTTAATTCTTCATTTTAATTTAAATTTTAACCAAATTTGCAAAGATGATGAAGGGAAACAAGATGACAAAAAGGTGAGAGTATCTATCAAAGAAAAGATAAACAATGAAGTCAATAATGTAGAAAGTACAGAAGGAAGAAAATACATTTATGAAGAATACGAATTGATTGATCCTATTTACATCAAATTATTAACCCTAAAGAATGTTAAATGTGTATCTCAAGGTATATCACATATTATCATGATCACAGATGAAATGGAAGTATATTCATGGGGAGATAATAAATTTGGGTATTGTATACATTTATTCTTTATATTCTTTATATTGAGTTCAAAAATTTATCGGGAAAGAAAAAAGAAATTATTTTTAATATTATTTTATCAAAAGTTAACATTTAAAAACTTTTACATAATTTTTTTTTATCAAAACATCTCTTTTATTTTTAAAAATAATTATTCAATTTCTTTTTTTTTTTGAAAAAAAGACAATTAGGACATGGAGATAATTTCACATTGAAAAACCCAAAAAAGATAGAGGCATTGAGCAGTGAGGGATCATTCGTATCGGTTAGTGCAAAAGGAAATCAATCAGGAGCCCTCTCTCAAAAAGGAAAATTTTACAGATGGGGAGATGTGGCACCTTCGATTTATGAAAAAAAGAGATTGGCTCCCCTCCCCGAATTTTCAGAGAAAAAAGTAATAAAATTTTGTTTGGGAAGATACCACTCCATCGTTTTGACTGATCAAAAAAAAGTTTTTGTTTGGGGAATGAATCACAATCATTGTTTGGGTTGCCCCAGCCTTCCTTTGGGTATACTATTTTTTTGAATTTTTTTTTTTTTAAATTTGTTATTCTCTTAAAATTTCATTTAAAAATTTAATTTAATCTTATCTCCAAGTTAAAGATTATTTTACTACTTTTTTTTTTTTTTTGATTTGAAAATATATTTCAAGATAAATTGATAATATAAAGTGAATTTCTTCTTTATTTAATTAATTTAATAATTTTCAAAAAATGAATTTTATTAAATTAAATCATTTTCAAAAAAAATTTTTTTAATTTCAATTTTTGAAAAGGAACATACAAAAGTGATAAAAACGCAATAGAACATAATTTTTCCAATTGTACGGAAATAGCGGCAGGGGAATACAACTGTGCAGTGATAAATGGGGGAGAAGTAAGTTACTGGGGAAAAAACTTTTTACAAAACAAATCTTCTTCTTTTTTTGATAAACCCAAAAAACTTTCTTTTTCTGAAAGAAAATTTAAAGATACTCTTTTCTCTCATCTCGTTTGTGGTCCTGATTTCCTCATTGGTATTTCTGGAAGAGACATTTTCGCTTGGTATTTAAAACAAACTAATTTTTTTAATTTTTTTTTAAATTTCAATTTTTTATTAATCACACATAATTTTATTTATATTTTATTTTAGCTGCATATTTTATTATTTTTTATATTATCAATTTTATTAATTGTTAAATCTTTATTTTTTTAAATATTTTTTTTTTTTGATTACATATTTTATTATTTCGTTTTACATATTTTAAATATTTGATTTTCATTTTAATGACATATTTTTAATAATTATTTATTATAATTTTTTTTTTATTTTGTTTTTTTTTTTAAAAGTGGTAATAATGAAGAAAATAGATTGGGAATAGAGGGAGTGGTGAGTACAGAGATGTTTCAAAATGTAAATTTAGAAAGGGAAAATCAAAATGAACAATTTGTTGATATTTTGTTACGAAAATCTTTAAATTTCAAAAAAAAACTTTCTTCTAACAGTAATAACAGCAATAATAACAGTAATAATAACAGTAATAACAATAATAATACTACTAACAACAGTAACAACAACAGCAATAATGATGATAAAAATAATAACAATAATAATAATAACAATAATAATACTACTCTTACTCTATTTGATAATCCCTTTTCTAAAGGTTTTTCTGTTTCTGTTGGTTCTTCTTATTCTGTTGTCATTGACAATGGTCTTATTTTTTTTTTTTAATTTTTTAAAATTTTATAATCAATTTATTTATTTATCATTTTTATTATTCATTTATATTATTTATTTATATTATTAATTTTATTATTTATTTATTTTTATTACTTATTATTTTGTTTTATTTAATATTGATTTTTTAATATTGATTAACTAATTTATTTCATTATTTTTACATTATTATTATTTGAATATTTAATTATATTATTATTTTACATTGACATTTTTTGGGAATAAAAGGAGTTTTGTTTTTTTGGGGAAAGTTTTTGGAAACGAAAAGCACAAAACCCATCAGAATAAAACATTTTCAAACCATTGAACTCAACTCTGTTTCTTGTGGTGAAGATTGTGTCATTGCAATCACTGGTACTCAAAAAATTTAAATTTAAAATAAAATTATAAAAATAAATGTATAATTATGGAAGAAATTTAAATTGATATATTTCTACTTTAATCAAATTTTTATTTAAATTTTGAACTGATAATTAAAACACTGTCTATATCTCCCATATTTATATGGGGAATATATTCATTCAAACACAATTATAAAAATAAATAAAAATAAAAATAAATAATAAAAAAATATTAAAAAATGAAAAATAAATAATTAAATAAATATATTAAAAATGTAAAATAAATTGAAAATTTAAATTCAATTAAAGGATAGAAAAATTAAATTTAAATTTTTTTTTTTGAAATTTTTTTTGATTAAAATCATAAAGGATTGAAGAGTGTTGAAAATTTGCAATATGCAAGTTTTGATCCATTGGAAATTAAATCGGGGACATTGGAAGGGATTGTTGAGTTTCTTTTTTCTGAAAATCCTCCTCCTCCTGATGATTTCGTCACCACTTTTTGGAACACTTTTACCTCCTTTTCTACTCCCTCTCAGTTCCTCCTTTCTCTCAAAAAAATGTAAAATAAAATAAAAATATGATAAAAAAGTTAATTAATTTTTAATTCTAAAAATAAATTATGAAAAAAATAAAAATATAAAAATAATTTAAAACTATTAAATAAAAATAATCTAATTTAATTAATAAAAGATAAGAATTTAATAAAATAAAAAATAATTAATTTAATAATAGAAATAAATAATTTATTAAAATAATAAACATTTATTAATAGATCAGAAAAAGCAGTAAAGAGAGGAGATAAAACACATTTTGTGAAAATGGTTAGAGTTTTGGACACATGGTTCAAAAAGAAAAATGAATTATACAACCCCTTTCTCGACCTTTCTTTTAAAGAGGATCTTTTAAACTGGTTGTCTCTTCTCTGTGCTGAAAACAATCTTGCCTTTGTCAAATTAGAAAAACTAATCCATTCCACTCCTCCTTCCGATAAAGTACAAAAAAATTTTTTTTTATTCTTCTTATTCATTTTATTGTATTTTTTGTTTTTATTTTTTATTTTTTAAATTTTATTTTTTATTTTTTTTTCAATTTGTTTTATTTGAAATAGCCATTTCCAATATCTTCATTTCTTGCAGAAGAGATGATCGAGGAAATTTTTTCTTCTTCACCTTTGGTAGTTGCTCAGCAAATCACTCTCACTGAACAATTTCTTTTCAAAAGGTTTTTTCTTTCAAAATTTTGTTTTTTATTTTTTTTATTTTTTATTTATTATTTTTATTGATACTTTTTTGTTTTTTTATTTTTTAGAATTAAAGAATATGAATTGGTGGGACAAAAATGGAACAAGGAAAAGAAAAAAGCACCACACATAATAGAAATGATAGCTGCTTTCAACAATAGTTCTCAATGGGTTGTTTCTTTGGTTGTTTTCGCTCCTGATTTGAGAGAAAGAAACAAAAGAGTTTCTCATCTCCTTCTTATTTTGACTGAATTGATCAAACTCAACAATTTCAATGCTGCCACTTGGCTTGGTAATTATTTTTTTATTTTTTAAAAAATTTTAAACTTTTTTTTTTTGAAATTTTTATTTAATATTTTTAGAATATTTAATATTTAAAATATTTTTAGAATATTTGATATTTATAATATTTTTAATAATTTTTATAGAATATTTTTGAAATTATTTTTAATATTTTTTATTATTTATTTTTTCTTTCAAATATATTATAAACTCAACAAAGAGTGATATTTATTTTTTTTTATTAATTTTGATTAATTGTTTTTTTTTTATATTTAAAGCGGGAGCGTTCGATTCATCAGCGATACACAAAATGAAAAACAATGGGTTAATTCAAATGGAAGAGAAACAAGAGAGGGTGCTTGAAAATTTCAATAAAATGAAAAACAGTAATGCGAAAGATTATCGTTTAAAACTTCTCCATTCCATCACTTCCAACTCCCCTGCCATTCCTTTCATTGGTCAACATCTCACTGATCTAACTTTTGCTGAAGATGGTATTTTTTAATTTTTTTATTTTTTTTATTTTTTATTTTTTATTTTTATTTTTATTTATTATTTTATTATTATTTTTATTTATAATTTTATATTGATTGAATCATTTTATTTTTATTTTTTTTGATATTTTTTAATCATGTCATATATTTTATTTTTTATTTTATACATTTTTTCATTTTAAATAATCTTGATCATTTAATTTTATTATTTTTATTTTGTTTTT
>JAMYWO010000266.1:40150-54900 GCA_024220525.1 Cochliopodium minus
AATTAAAATTCAAAAAGAAAAATAAAGTGTCTTGTAGGGAAATAGTCGGAAATTTTGATGATTTTAAAGAGGTAAGTTTTTTTAAATATTGCTTGGAAAATCATTATTCTTTCTCTGCTCGTAAGTTCACAAGAAATTGTTTTCAAATCATTTTTTTTTTTCTTATCTCTTTTTTTTCAGACAAAAAATAATTAAAAAAAATATTTGCAAAGAGAGAAAGGAAATTGGATATTGAATGAGAAATCATCAAATTCTAATTCTCAAAGAAATTGGACGGAAAAGGATTAACAAACAAAGGGAGATGTATTTTCATGTATAAAAAAATTTTAATAAATAATCATTCAAAAATCTTTGTTCTTATTGTATCACAATTGCGTAAATGTTTCAGATAAATCAATTTATTGAATTATATTTTAAAAAATACATATATTGTGGTTTAAAGGTCCAAAACTAACATGGTATTTCTTCTTAAAATTATTCCAAAAGAAGATAATTTTGATTTTTGAAGAATTTTTTTGAAAATAAATATTTGATTTTATTTTAAAAATACAAGGAAAAAAAACATTTTTCCAATTTATTTAGAAAGAGAGTGCTTTCATCAAAGCCAACATCCTCCACAACCATCTCTTCAAAGTTTTTTCTGTTTATATAACGAATCAAAAGAAGAAGGGAAGACTAACAAAAAGACAGAAATAAAATAAGAAATGATAGTAGAAAGAAAGAGGGCAAGGAGATGGAAGACACTTTCCTTTGAACAGAAAATTAATTCTCCAAATACCATGGCGTAGACTCCCACGGATGCTCCTAGTATCAGTGGCCCTGTTGCTCCTTGTGCCACTCCTTCTCTATTCAATAAAAATTTAAAAAAATTAACAATGAAAAAACTTTAATCAATCATTAAATAAATAAATAAAAATAGTGAAAACCTTTTTGAGATATCAAAGAGTCAACATAGTGGTTAAAAAATGGCAGGAAAAGAAGTAACTAAACAGAAAATAATGAATGAAAAAAAATGAAGGCTTAAAAAAATGATTTACCTATCATTCCAACAAATTCATTCAAGCAGCAATAAAAATACCAATAGAAATTGCTTGGGAAAAGAAAAAAAAATAATAAAAAAAAATAATAAAATTTGTTACCAAAAAGCAATGGTACCACGAAGAATTATTGTCTGATTGTGAGTTTGGCAGACCCTTTAGGTGCAGGTACCTTTTAAAAAATTTATTTTTTTATTTTTACTTTTTTTTACAGGTTTTAATAAAACAAGAAAACAATCCCAAACCCATGATAAACAGTTGAAAAATAGTCCCACATAAACATTTTGAAATTTGTTTCATCTAAAAATTTATTTTATTTATTTTAAATTTAAAATCATTTTGTTTTTAATTTATAATTAATTTTCAAAAATTTTAATTTTAATAAATTTTAATATTATAAATTTTCATAAATTTTAATTATAATTAATTTTCATAATTTAATAATAAATTTTAATATTAATAAATTTTAATATTAATAAATTTTAATATTAATAAATTTTAATATTATTTTATTAATTTTCATAATTTTTTTTTATTTTTAACACCTTTGATAGTTTTCAATAAAGCTGCTATAAAAGTCGCTATAATTGCCCATATTCCCAAATTAATTATGGTGATCAAAACAAGTTTTTTTTTGTAATTCATCCTTGCGGGTAACTTAATGTTTTAAAAAAAATAATAATAATAAAATAATAAATAAAATAATTCCTTTACCATATCTGGAACCAATCTCCATAAACTTTAATTTTTTATTTTTTATTTTTTCAAAAAAAAAATTATTGTAATTTTTTTATTTTTTTACCTTAAAAAAAATCCAGATAAACAAATTCCACAAGGATAACTGTAAAATGTATCATTCCAATCTTTTTGTTTTCATCAAATTAAAATTAAATTAAAATTAAAATTAAATTTATATAAAATGATTGTTTCAGAGAAAATTAAAATAATAAATTTTCAAGATACCTTTTTCATCAATTTGTAGGACTATCCCTATACATACTGGAATTATTGTGGTTGGTGATGATCCTAAAAACAAAAGATATAAAAAAAAAATATGTATTTGGGATCTATATTACCAATGATACCACCTATGACTCCTAAATCAATTCATTTTGGGTTAAATATTTCAATTCTTATAATTTCAATTGATTAATATGCGGCATATATGCCTTAAATATTATTTACCTCCAAATCTTTCAATCAAAATAGTGACGCATATAGCAACTAATTTTTTGTATTAATCACCATTATCCATCAAATTGAAGAATATATCTTCCATTACCTATCGCGGCAAATAATCCGCTCAAAAAAGCTCTGTATTGAAGAAATAAATAAATTCAGTTGCTAACAAATAGAAATAGCTTTTACCTTAATATCAGAATTCCTATATTATCAAACATTTGGTTATTTCTTATTTTTTTAAAATACCTTTTTTTTTTATTTTAACCTTATTGGCCAAGCATTGCAAAGAATTTCACAAAATCAACATTGATTTAAAAAGGAATTCACAAAAGGAATAGAAAGAATTTTTTTTTTTAATTTTAATTTTAATGAATTATTTTGAAAAAAGAACAATTAATTAATTTTGAACGATCTTCTTTCCCAAACCAAAACTTTCAAATTCTTCTTTGAGAAGTTTGACTTCGTTTTCCAATTGTTGGATTTCAGTATTTTGTTGATCAATCAAGTTCTTTTCAACGAGGTTCTCTTGTTCGAGATGAGCCTCCATGTTTTTAACTTCTCTGTTGTAGTGAACTCTTCCTGGAGCTCCAGCAGGACCTTGTTTACCTCTTCTACCTTCTGGACCTTGGTCTCCCTTGAATCCTTGTCTACCTGTTAAAAAATAAAGATAAATTTAATTAATTCAGAGAAAATAACGTTTTTTAAAATTTTCTGTTTACCTCTTGGACCTTGATCTCCCTTAACTCCAGATCTTCCATTTTTTCCTTGTTCTCCTTGTTGTCCTTGGTCACCTTTGTTACCCTTGGATCCTCCTCTTCCTTCAGTACCTCTGATACCTCTTCTACCCTTCTCTCCCTTTTCACCATCTTTTCCTGGATGACCAGTGAAACCTCTATCACCTCTATCTCCCTTAACACCTCTGTGTCCTATAATAAAAAAAAAAGAATAATAAAAGAAATGAAAGATCAGTTGATTGAATGAAAGAGTAAAGATAGATTAAATAATATTTTCTTTCTTTTAATTTATTTACCTCTTTTTCCATCTTCTCCTTGTTCTCCGTTTACACCTTTATCTCCCTTTTCTCCTTTATCTCCCTTTGTTCCCTTATCTCCAGTGTTACCCTTATCTCCGGTAGGACCAGTAAAACCAGTAACTCCAGTAGGACCAACTTCTCCAGTTACACCAGTAGCTCCAACAGCACCAGTTGCACCAATAGGACCAGTTTCTCCTGTTAAACCAGTTTCTCCGGTTAAACCGGTAGGACCAGTAACACCAACTGCTCCAGTTGCTCCTTGGATACCTTGATCTCCATTGTTTCCTTTATCTCCCTTTAATCCAGTGATACCTTGGTCTCCTTTTACTCCCTTAAAACCTCTTCTTCCTATATAGATTTAAAAGGTTAAATTTTAAAATTTAAAAGTAATGATAAATGAGGTACAAAAAGTTATTATATGTTCAAATATTTTTTATTTCATTTTTAAATTTAAAAATTTAATAAACTTTGAAATAAATTTTTTTTTTTTACCAGTTCTTCCTTCTTCTCCTTGTTCTCCTTGGTCTCCTTTGTTACCTTTATCTCCATTAACTCCATTAACACCGCTGTCTCCCTTTAAACCCTTGCTTCCCCTGCGTCCATTGATCCCATCTCTACCATCACTTCCTTTTCTTCCCTTCCTACCTTTTTCTCCAGTCAATCCTCTATCTCCCTTTTCTCCCTTTTGTCCATTTTGTCCAGCTTCTCCCTTGATACCTCTTCTTCCTTTAATATACAACGTAAAAATTAATTTTTTTTTGAATTGAAGATACAATAAAAGAGTATAAATTATATTCTTGATTCAAAAGGATTAGTTTATTTTACCTTTATGTCCATCTTCTCCTTGTTCTCCCTTTGCACCTGGTCTTCCATCTCTACCGCGTTCTCCTTTATCACCTTTGCGTCCTCTTCCATAGTGATTATCGTGGTGTCCTCCAAAACGATTATTATCACGATCACCATCACGGTCATGGTCACGATCACCATCACGGTCATGTTCACGATCACCATCAAAATTTTTTTTGTTGGTTGCAACTTCTTCAGTCTTTTTATCTGCTGGATCTTGTTCTTCTGCTTCTTCTACTTCTTCAGCAGAAACAATATTTTCCTTTGCCATTTTTTGGTTTGGGATGCTTTCTTCACAAAAAACAAGAACACATAATGATAATAAAAGGATTGCCAAAGCTAAAAATTTCATTTTTCAACAAAAAAAATTGATTCTATCTTCCTTTACAATTTTTTTTTTTATATTTTTTAATTAATTATTTTTTTTTGAAAGAATGAAAGATTTGACACAACTAAAAAAAAAAAAAATAATTAAATATTTGAAAATAAATAAAATACTGCACAAATATTCACTTTAAACAGTATTCTTATAACAAAGTTGATATCCTTAAGATCACAAACAATTTTAAAAAATATAAAGATATCAACAAATGAGAATGGTTGATAAGATTTCAAATAGAAAGCAATAGCTTTTATTAAAATTTAATTTTTATTGAATGTTAATTTTCCTTTGTGCTTCCGGTCCCCATTTCATCAAGTTTACTAAAATTTTTGTTGCATCTTAATGCTAAATTCTTCACGTCAGACATTTCATTCAAAGCTCCCTTTGTAATTTCAAAGATTTTTTCAACATAAAATTGAATCTTTTCTTCTTTATTTTCAATAGACTCGTTTTTTATAAGATAATTAATTCTGAGATTTTGAAGTTTGATTGTATTCTCCAATTTTTCGATCTTATTTTTTACATTCTCTATCTTATCCTTTTTCATTTCATTTTCACATTCCTTTTCAATAATCAAAATTTGGATGAGATACTCCATCTTTTGAATGGCGAAATATCTACTACGTATTTCANAAAAATAAAAATAAAAATAAAAATAAAAATAAAAAATAAAAAATAAAAAATAAAAAATAAAAAATAAAAAATAAAAATAAAAAATAAAAAATTTTTACTTTTGCTTTTTGAGAATTAAGATGAACATAAGCCATGTTTTGCGCGTACGCAAAAGCATTCATCAAAACAACAGCAACCTTCTGAGTGTCCTCGCTGTTCTCCTGAGTCAAATTAGAGTCGATGTAATTGACAAACTCCTTGCTGATTTTCTCCGTGAGCTCCTTGCCACAAGTGGTAGAAAAGGTGGAGCAGAAGATTTTATAGTTTTTGAATATTTTACAATGAAAATAGTTTTGGATGGGATCTCCCATCTTCTCTTCTTTCTCTTCCATCTCTTCTTTCTCTTTTTCTTCTTTCTCCTTTTTGTTTTCTTCTTTATCTTTGTCTTCGACTAATTTCCCCTTTTTTTTTTCTTCCACACTTCCTTCCTTTGAAAATTAAGAAAAAAGTAAAAAAAAAAAAATTAAAAAGGAAAAAATTTAAAAAATAAAAAAAAAAATTTAAAAGAAAAAATGTAAAAGAAAAAATTTAAAAGAAAAAATTTAGAACAAAAAAATCAAAAATTTGTTAATTATAATGATCAATAAAAGATCAATAATCAATCCTTTTCAAATCAAAAACAAATGATAAATGATGATGATTATATGAAATATAAAGACAATTTTTTTTTTTTTTGATAAATGTTTTCTTCTTATAATATTTAATTTTATTCTTGAAATGAAATAATTTTGGTGAAATGAATTTACAGTTTCTTCTTTGATCTGTTTGTTCCTTTCTACATCTTCTTGTTTTTCATCTGTGAAATTATTATTGTTTTTATTATTTACATCAATCCCTTCTTTGCTTTCCTCAATCTCATTTTGATTTCTGAAAAAAATGGCGGGAGAAGATAATTTGTCACAATTTTTACTTTCTTCGTTGCTTTCTTTTTCATCATTTTTTTTTTCATTTTTCAACACATTAATATCAGTTTTATTTCCCTCATTATTTTTAGTATTTTTATTCTCATTAAAAAAAAAATTTCGAATTTCATTTTCTTCATTATTTTTATCATTATTTTTTTTTTCGTTCACATCATTATTTTCATCATTATTTTCATCATTATTTTCATTAATATTTTCATTAATATTTTCATTAATATTTTCTTTAATATTTTCATTTACGTGATTGTTTTCGTTTTTGTTTGTGTTGTCGTTGGAGGGAGGAGACTGTTTGGGCTGGAAAATCACTTTCTTCTTCTTTTTGTCGTCTTCTATCATGTTTGCCAGTATGCTTTGGTCAAAACTCAAGCTGCTGATACTGGACATTATTGGGTCTTTCTGTGCATTTTTGTCTACATCAAAAAAGTAAATGAATAAATAAAAAAAAAAAAAATAATCAATTTTAATAATAAAAAAAATAAAATAAAATTATAAAAATTTTTCAAAAAATAGGAAAATCAAATAAAAATAAAAAATACTTAAAAATAATAAAAAAATAAAAAATAAAATTAATAAAAAATAGATTGATTGTAAATTAAAAAATAAAAATAAAAAAATGGAATAAATTAATTTAAAATGGTTGTTTTTTTTACCACCTACTCTGATCATATTTTGTTTTTGTACAGGCTTCTTGACAGCAACATTCCTGGAAGAAGAAGGAAAAACCATGGAAAGGTTATTACTGTTCAAAGAGAAATCCTTGAAAGAATTATTACTATTAAATTTATTATTGTTATTAAAATTATTGTTATTAAAATTATTATTGTAATTTTTAGTGTTAAAAGAAGAAATGTTTTTCAGAGAAAAATTTTTCTCGTCTCTTTTCGCATTTGCCAAAAAACAGTTTTTCAAAAGAGGGAAGGTGGAGTTGATGGAGATGGCGAGGTGGCACATCTTTTTGGAGTCGAAGATGAAGGAGTGAGGTGTTTTTTCGCAGCACGTCGTCTCTTTGAGCAGTTCTTGTTTTTTGTTGCTTTTTACTATGTTGTTGTTTCCGCTTTGGAGTTTGTCCTTCACCAATATCTCCAATTCATTGTCACTATTTAATGTTTAAAAATTAATCTTTTTTAATTTATAATTTTTTATTGTTTTTTTTTAATTTTTAATTTTTTATTTTTTTAATTTTTTAATTTTTTAACTTTTATTTTAAATTTTAATTTGTAATTTCCATTTTAGATTTACTCAAAATTTTAAATTATTCATTTCTTTTTAAAATTTTTATTTTTAATTTTAAATTTTAATTTTAATTTTAATCTTTTAATTTTTAAATTAAATTTAAATTAATTTTTAAATATTTTATTTTTTTTTAACTTTAAAAATATTTGAGTAAAATTTTCATTTTTATAAATTATTTTTCTAAAAAAAAAATTTTTTTTACAACAAAATTGTCTTTATGTTCAAAAGATTGAAGGGAGATTTGAGCTGTTGCTCGGAGAAAGTATACTGCGTGAAAAAAGGAAAGTTGAAGTGAGAGGAGGCGTATTCCCAAATGAAAATGTTTTTGTCAAGAGACGCTGACCATACTTGATTCGAAAACTTTACCGGGTAAATTGATTTTATTGCGTCTCTGTGCGCTCCCTTCACCTATCAATTAAAATAAAATGAAAAAATGAAAAAATTAAAAAATAATAAAAAAATAAATAAAAATAAAAATAAAAATAAAAATAAAAATAAAAATAAAAATCACAAATAAAAATAATTGAAAAACAAATCATAAAAATATAAATAGTATAAAATAAAAAGTGAAAATATAAACAAGAAAAATCATTTCAAAAATGAACAAATAAACAATAAATAAAGATAATTAAATATTAAAAAATCCGATTAAACAAAAGAAAAACAAAATTTTTTACATTCCAAACAGGTTTGAATGTGGTCGAGTCATACACGGTAATATCAGAGCTCCAATGTCCACACCAAATGTGAAATCCTATTTCCGACATTACAAGAACTTGACTAACAGTGTTTATTCTATGAATCTCCTCTCCATCCTTTCATTAATTTATTTAAACTTTTAGTAATTTATTTTTTAATAATTTTATTTTTAATATTTCATTAAATTTTCTATTTTTATTTTTTAATTTTTTGTTTTTATTTTTTAAAAAAAAAATTTTATTTTATTATACTTCATCCCAGATTGCAATGGTATTGTCTTTGGATGAGGTCCACACTTGCTTGAATTGAGGCAAAATCAAAATACAATTCACAATCGTTTTGTGGCTCTTCCACTTCTTCTTCTCTTCCAAAGTCTATAAAAATGGAAAATAATAAAAAATAAAAATAAAAAATGGAATTTTAAATTAAAAAATAAAAATAAAAATTAAATGACATCAGAAAATGATTAATATTTAAAAAATTTTAAAAAAAAATTTTTACATGTGGATCAAAAATGTAAACATTGCTTCCTCCTACCACCCAAACGGAATTTTCTTGTTTACCATGTTCATCGATGCGGATCTTTTTGGACATGGCGAAAGGATCCATCTTTGTTTTGTTGTAGAAAGACATGGATCTGATGTAATCATGCTCCATTTTGATCACTTTGAGCCTCTTGAATGATTTGATGCTCCATATTTCGATTATCGAGAGATTTGCCGAACTTGATGTGCTCCATACTCTGAATTGATTTTTATCGTTTTTCCAGTTTGATGATTCAACCTATTATTCAATATGAATATTTATATTGGTTTGAAGGTGATAGATTTGTATATGTTTGTATTATTAGGTAAGACATTAAAAAAAACATGGATGATTATATTGGTTTAATGATTATTTTATATTGATAATTGTGGATAATATGCTTAATTAAACGAATATTGATTGACTGAATTCTATCTTTAAAAGAAATTATTTTTGTTTCTTTTATTTGAGGCATATATGACAAATTTTCTATAAATCCACATATCAAATCAAATGATTCTTTTAAATTGATTAAATACTCATTTTGGATTTGGTTATACCAATAATAAAGATCTTATGACCTGGCATTCAGATTCGAGAGTTTTTACAAGTTTGGCTTCTGCATCTTCAGAAATGCTCCATACTTTAATCTTCCCATCAGCTCCAGCAGTCCATACATTATTGATTCCAACAACCTGGATGGCATAGATATTATCTTCATGTGCCTTCAACAACTTTATCCTCGATCCACCTTTGATAGTATAAGTTATAATCAATCCATTGCTGCATCCACACCATATATGATTTGGCGATACTTGTTCCAATACTGTGGGTCGAGATTCTTCCAACGGAGGTTTTGTTGGCTTCAATAAATAGATCGGATTTCCCTTTTGTTGTTTATACAATGTCAAATCTCTTTCTCTCTTTGGTTTATCTCTTATTTCCAAGATTTTTCCATTTGGCATCTTCACCACATTCACTCTTTTCTTTTCAACTATTTAAAATAATTGATTTATAGGTGAAATTAGTTGATTTGTCTCAATGAAAATTAATATATATTTTTTTTTACTGATATTCTGCTTTGCTTTTTCATCAGAATTATTATGATAAACAAATTCCATTCTATCAATCGTGATAATTCTATATTCTCGATATTGTTCCAAAAATTTAACGATTATTTTTTTTTTATTCTTTCAAATATATTTGAAAAAAAAAAAATGGAATTCTTTCCTCAAATAATTGATCCATTTTTGTATAAAACAAAGAAATATGGAACGATCAAAATAAGGAATTTGATTTATTGTATAAATATATCCATTGCAAAGAAGAATCCAATCATGAAAAAATATATGTTGATATCCTTTAAATTTTCAAAAGAAATAGTTTGAAGTGTAATCTGTCTGTAGGGGTGATTATTGCAATAGAGTGAAATATCAATAATAATACAGATATAGGAAACAAAGGTATTTTATTCTTTTCACAATTCAACAAAGGAAGCATAATATCATTAAATGATATTATGAGGATTCTAAAGTCTATGATTTACAGAAGGATAGATGAACATTCAAATTTGACCATTTTCTTCAATAAATTTTGATTTGATATTTTTTTTTTTAGTTGTGTCAATTCTTTCAAAAAAAATATAAATAAAAAAATCAAAATAATTTAAAAAAAATTGAAAAGGATAGAATCAATTTTTTTGGTAGAAAATGAAATATTTAGCTTTGACAATACTTTTATTATCATTTTTGGTGCTTGCATTATCTGAAGAAGTTCCAAAAGAAAATATCGCAAGATCATACAATCATTATGATTATGATGATCACAGAAAAGGTCCAAAAGGAGAAAGAGGAGAACAAGGAAGACCTGGAAAGAAAGGTTCAATTGGATCTGATGGTGAACGTGGTGCTACAGGAGAAGCAGGTAGAGATGGTGAGAATGGTATAAATGGAAGACCAGGTGAGAATGGTGAAAAAGGATTCAAAGGATCCAAGGGAGAAAGAGGAGATGATGGAGAAAATGGTAGAAATGGAGAAAAGGGAGAAAAGGGAGTAAAAGGAGACCAAGGAAGAAATGGAAGAGATGGATTCAAAGGTAAATAAATAAATTTTAATGTAAAAATTGACATCCATCTAAATTGTGACATAATTTAACTAAAATCAATTATTAATGACAAAAAAAACCTAAACTTTAAAAAGATTGTCATTTAAATATAAATAGGTTGATATTCTTATTCAATCTCCTATATCTCCATTTTTTTTTTTTAAAGAACAACACTAATATCTCTTCATTTTTTTTCTTCTTTGATTTTAAGGCAGAAAAGGTCACAGAGGAAACTATGGTATCCCTGGTATCAAAGGAGCACAAGGACCAACTGGACCTACCGGGGCAGCAGGAGTGCAAGGTATCCAAGGAGCAAGAGGAGAACAAGGATCCACAGGAGTGCAAGGAGCAACAGGAGCTACTGGTGTTGATGGATCCACCGGAGAAACAGGAGCTACTGGAGTGCAAGGAGCTACAGGACCAACTGGAACAGTAGGTGTCGATGGTAATGCTGGTGTTACTGGTCCTACTGGTCCTGTTGGTGTTGATGGTGTTGTTGGTGTGGTTGGTCTTAAGGGAGATCAGGGTGAGGAGGGTGCTAAGGGTAGACATGGCAGAAAGGGTCGTTGGGGTTCTCATGGTCGTTTCGGTTTGAAGGGTGTCAATGGTCCTGTTGGGGAAAAGGGAGTGAAGGGAGATTTGGGAAAACATGGAAGACCTGGACGTAATGCAGGAAAAGGTAAATTAAAACAAAAAGAAATTAATTTTTTTTTAACAAATTATACACTTATAATATTGTTTATACAGTAATATTGTTTTAGACTTTTCTTAAAAATTCAATTTCATCAATTTAAATTTTAAATATTAAAATAAATCAATAAATTCAATAAAGGATATCTTTAATTATTCAATCTAATTTTCTTTCATAAAAATTAATTTTTTTCTTAATTTAAAAAGGTGACAGAGGAGATAGAGGAGAAAACGGATTTGAAGGAAGAAGAGGTGACAAGGGTGTGAAAGGTAACCGTGGAGAAAGAGGTCAATTCGGAATCAAGGGAGTGAGAGGAGACAAGGGAGTGAGAGGAGACAGAGGTAAAAACGGACGTAGAGGAGAAGAAGGAGAGCAAGGTCCAAGAGGTCCTAGAGGTTTTCAAGGTCCTCCTGGTAAAATCCTTTATGGAAAGAAGGTCAGACAAGTTGAGGAGACTTTGGAGAAGGAGACCCTTGCTGAGAAGGAGTTGATTGCTGCTCAACGTCAACACATTGTTGACTTGGAGAATGAGATCAAGGAGCTTCAAAATGAGTTTAAACAATATGAGTTGGGAAAGACTATTAAAGCTTAGATTGATTCTTAACGTTCAAAATTTATTCAATTTGGAAAATAAATTAAAATTATAAAATATTATATTTTTATTTCAAATCAAAAAAAGGTCCAACTTATTATGATCTTTTTGATTTTACAAGAAATGGTATTGATCCACAGAAATATATATATCTGAGTGCAATATAATTAGGTTTAAAGAGATATGTTAAATTCTTCCAGCAAAAGATTTATAATAAAATTTCAACTTATTTGAAAATCAACATATAAAAACAACACCAATATGAATATAAATCCTTTATTCTTCTTATTATACAAAGAAAACATAGAAAAAAACATAGAATCCTATAAAGAATTTTAAACTCCAAAAAGAAAGGAATAGTTGATGTAGATGTTAATGTTGTTTTCAAATTGAAATTAAAGTATATCAAAAGAATATATAGAATTTTTTTCATATTTTCAGAAACACGCATTCCTTTTCAGGAAATTGTAATCAAACAAAATAAAAATATAAAAAAAATTTCTTATATTTTTCACTCATAAAATGAATAAAGAATCGACCATTTCCAGAAAAGAATTTTTTGAAAAATTTCTTGACCATATTAAAGAATATAAGGAGATCAAAGAAAACAATTTCAAAATTGATTGTTCATATACAATATTAGAATTTGTTATCAATCAAATTAATCAAACAAATTGGGAAGAATATAAAAAGAAAATGATTATTCAAGAGTGTTCAGTTCGCTTTCATCGTTTTTATGTAAAAAAATTTTTCTATTTCATATTTATTAACCAAGATTTGAATTTGGGTGACAATATAGTATTATGAGTTCTATGAGTTATTGGTGAAGATAGATTGTAAAGAATATTTCGAAACATTGATTAAAGAAGGAATAAACTCAATAAAAAAAATAAATGAAAATTCAATCAAGAAGATTGCAGAGAAAGAGAATGATGTTTCAATCTTAAGCTTATTAAATCTTTCAAAAGTAAAAATTTTTTTTTTTTTGAATTTATTGTTTAATTATCAACTAATAATTTCTTGATTTCAAATAGTATTATGGGTTGTATGAGTTCTTGGAGAAGATAGATTGTAAAGAATATTTCGAAACATTGATTAAAGAAGGAATAAACACAATAAAAAAAATAAATGAAAATTCAATCAAGAAGATTGCAGAGAAAGAGAATGATGATTCAATCTATAGCTTATTATATCGTTCAAAAGTAAAAATTTTTTTTTGAATTTATTGTTTAATTATCAACTAATTATTTCATGATCTCAAATAGTATTATGAATTGTATGAGTTCTTAGAGAAAATAGATCGAAAAAAATTTTACGAAACATTGATTAAAGGAGGGATATGCGATAAAGAAGATATTGAAGAAAATGCTATCAAGAAGATTGCAGAGAAAGAGAAAGATAATTCAATCTATAGCTTATTATATCGTTCAAAAGTAAAAAAAAAATTTTGAATTCATTGTTTAATTATCAACTAATTATTTCTTGATCTCAAATAGTATTATGAATTTTATGAGTTCTTGGTGAAGATAGATCGAAAAGAATTTTTTGAAAGATTGTTTGAAGGAGGAATAAACTCTGGAAACAACAAAGAGATTGCACTGAAAGAGAAAGATAGAATCTATGGCTTAATAAATCGTTCAAATGTAAAATTTTTTTTGAATTTATTGTTAATTATCAACTAATAATTTCTTGATTTCAAATAGTATTATGGGTTGTATGAGTTCTTGGAGAAAATAGATTGTAAAGAATATTTCGAAACATTGATCAAAGGAGGGATATATGATAAAAAAGATATTGAAGAAAATGCTATCAAGAAGATTGCAGAGAAAGAGAATGATGATTCAATCTATAGCTTATTATATCGTTCAAAAGTAAAAAAAAATTTTGAATTCATTGTTTAATTATCAACTAATTATTTCTTGATCTCAAATAGTATTATGAATTTTATGAGTTCTTGGTGAAGATAGATCGAAAAGAATTTTTTGAAAGATTGTTTGAAGGAGGAATAAACTCTGGAAACAACAAAGAGATTGCACTGAAAGAGAAAGATAGAATCTATGGCTTAATAAATCGTTCAAATGTAAAATTTTTTGAATTTAATGTTGAATTATCAACTAATTATTTCATGATCTCAAATAGTATTATGGGTTGTATGAGTTCTTGGAGAAAATAGATCGAAAAAAAATTTTCGAAACATTGATTAAAGGAGGGATATACGACAAAAAAGATATTGAAGAAAACAGAATCAAGGAGATTGCAGATAAAGAGAAAGATAATAGAATTCTCACAATATTGACATACTGCAAAGTAATTATATCATTAGATTTATTATATATTTATTATATTTATTATATTTATTAATTATATTCATTAAATATTAATTTTATCAATTATATTAATATCAAATATTATTTTTTTTGTAGTATGAATACTTTTTTGAAGATCTGAAAGAACATAAAATGGAGAAATATTTCTTAAGTTTGACAGAGAAACAAGTCTTCTCAAAGAAACATTTAACCAATGGCATAATCAATTCTCTGGTGAGTGACCCAAAAGAGGTCCAAGTGCTTTTATCTCTTGTAGAGGTAAACTCTTTTTTCATTTTTTATTTTTTATTTTTATTTTTATTTTATTTTTTTTTTACTTTTTTATTCTTTTATTTTTTCATTTTTTTTATTTTTTCATTTTTTTCATTTTTTATTTTTTTATTTTTTTAATTTTTTATTTTTTTATTGTTTTTTTTTTCATTTTTTATTTTTTTTATTTTTTTATTTTTCTTTTCAAATTGAATCAATTTTTTATTTGTTAACAAGAAAAACTCTCAATCATCAA
>JAMYWO010000267.1:0-18000 GCA_024220525.1 Cochliopodium minus
TAAAAAATAAAAAATAAAAAATAAAAAATAAAAAATAAAAAATAAAAAATAAAAAATAAATAAAAAATAAAAAATAATTTACCTGAGTGCTAGATTCCCCGAAAAACCACTTATTACTACAAACATCTCTGGTTCTGTTCAAAAATACAGCAGCTTCGTCATCGAGAGGACCCAAACAGTCAAGAACCTTACCAAACGTTTCTATATGCACTGTGTCCGAAAATTTTTCGTCTGGGCTTGTGGCTGTTCCAAAATGAAAAAAAAAAAATAAAAAAAAAATTTTAATTAATAAAAAAAAAATAAAAAATATTTAATGAAAATAAAAAAAAAAATAAAAAAATAAAAAAAAATTTTACTGAACAAAATTTGTAAAATTCTGAAATTAATGAGACTAACTGAGGCATTTTGGATTTCTTCTTCTTCGACATATTTCCCATCTTCGTTGAGGTAGACCTCTTTTGGCATCTCCAAACCAAAATTCTCAAAAAACTTTTCAATGAATTCCGAAAATGGAACTTCAAACTGCAAAAAGGAGAAAAAACAGATAAAACAAAAGAAATTCAAAAGAAAAATTAAAAATACAAAACAAGAAAATATTTTAATAAAAAAAATCAAAAAATAATTAAAATTAAAATGAAAATATTTAAAGAAATAAGAAAATTTTAAAATTAGTAAAAAAAAAAAAGAGTAAAATTTAAAAATACAAAAACAAGAAATTATAAATATAAAAAATATTTTAAAATGAAAGAAAATAGAATAATACAAAATCAAACTAAATCTTTATAAAAATAATATTTAGTTTTACCCTATTAAAAAAATTAGGCCAAATATTTCCCATTAGAATGCGAATCAGATTAAAAAATAATTACGATTGAAAAATAATTAAATATTCATTGAGAAATTTTCTCGTGTAATAAATGTTCATGGGTTTAGATTAACAAAATAAAAAATTATTTGGCCTCATGAATCAAACAAGAAAAATTTCAAAAAAATAAAAAATAAAAAATAAAAAATAAAAAATAAAAATGAAAAATAAAAAATAAAAAACAAAAACAAAAAACAAAAAACAAAAAACAAAAAACAAAAAACAAAATATTTAAAGAAATAAGAAAAATTTTATATTCAGTAAAAAAAAAAATATTTGGTTTTACCCTATTAAAAAAATTGTCTTTCCAAAAAATGTTTCCGTTGGAATCGTAAATGGCAGAATCAATCAAAACTACATCCAAACGTTTGCAAATCTCGACAAAAGAAGGACGAATGGTGATGTTGGCGTCCCAACACTCCTGCATGAGGGTGGAGAGGGAGAGGGGACACTTGGAGAGGCTGGGGACGATGGGTCTTTCTCCCTCCAAAGCCACTGCTCTCATGAACGGTTTCACTTCTGTGTGATTTTCGAATGGTGATTTTGTAGTCAACAATTCCCATAATACTATTCCAAAACTAAATTTTCAAAACCAAAAGAAAAAAATAAAAATAAAATATTAAATCTTGGAAAAATATTTGCACTAAAATGAAAAAAAAACTTTAACATAGAATAAAAATGGAAATAATTGAAATAAGATTAAAATTACAATTAAAAATTAATTATTTCAAACAACAATTTTAAAAAAATTTCATAATTAAAAATTAATTATTTCAAAAAAACAAAGTAAATATAAAATTTTCAAAAAAGAGCTTTTTAAAGAATAAAATAAAAACTGAATGTGAATGAATTATTAATTTTTTTTTTACCTATATGTATCTGCTTTTTCATTAAATTTTTGTCCTAACATGACTTCAGGTCTTTTAAAAAATAAAAAAAAAATTTTAACATTAATTCATTTATCCAGGAAAATAAAATAAATTAAAAATTTACGCCATATAAAGTAATGTTCCTTTTTTTTTTTTTTTGAAAGAAATTCACTTAAAAAAATCTTACTAATATTTTTTTATTTTACCTTTTGCACCAGTCATATCCTGGTTAGTTTTGGAGACTAAATCAGCTAGGCCAAAATCTTTTTAAATTAATGTTAAATAAATTTTTAAAAAAAAGTTTTTTAATCATTAAAAAAAAATGGGAATGATTAATAAAGTTGTACCACAAACTTTTATCCTATAACTTTTGTCATATAAAAAATTGGATGTTTTGATATCCCTGTGAATAATTTTTTGGGGTTTTTGTTCATGAAGCTTTAAGAAAAAATGTTAGCGAAAGAAATAATCAAGAGAAAAAAATTATACCCAAGCTATCCCTTGCGCTGCTTCTTTGGCCATTTTCATCTAAAATTTTTTTAAAATAAAAATTAAAAATTAAGTATGAAAATAAAAATAAAAATAAAAATAAAAATAAAAATAAAAATAAAAATAAAAATAAAAAATAAAAAATAATATAAAAAAAATAAAAAAAATAAAAAAAATTAAAGAAATTTTTTTTTTTCTTTAAAAAATTTTTACTTTAGAAAATAAAGATAATTTAGTGTCATTTTTTATTAAGGTTTCAAGATCTCCCTCAAGTTTTTCAGTAACTATCAAAACTTTGTCGGAGTTTAAAGATGCTCCCATGAAAAGGCAGATGTTTGGATGGTAAAGCCTTGACCATATTGACATTTCCTTTTTGAATGCTTCCAATTGTTTAGGTGTGAAGTTTTGTTTGTTAGGAATTTTTATCGCAACTTCTACTTCTCTACCTTTTTTAAAAAATTATTTAAATTTGTTCAAATCCTTAAAATATCTCAGATTTATGTTATCGATAGCAAATAATATCTTGATTTTGTTAATTGGAAATATTTTTATGAATAAAAAGGAAAAATAAGTATTATGATTCCTACTTTACTTAAATATTTGACAATGATGTATTTTTCATTGAATCTATTTCTATTAAAATGCGAATTTCTTATTTTTTTTTGATCACTATTAGAATATTTCTGATAGATAACAAATATAAAAAATATATACTCTTTATTATAAATTATATATCAAAGGTATATTAGTTCATATGTTCAAATATAAGTTGATTCATTATCTTTTTTTTTTGATTTTTTACATTTTCCTTTCACCACTCTCCCAAATGTTCCTGTTCCCAAAACTTCATTAATGTCGTATTGAATCTCATTTTCGGGAATCTCAGATGGTCCTGACAATAATTTGATTCTTTTTTCATTTTCCTCTTGAGTCTTTAATACTGTGTCAAAAAAAATCCCTCAAAAAAATTAAAATTATAAAATAGAAAACCTCCACTTCTCTTTCCTCTTCTTTTTTTTTCTTATGAAAGCTTCTGAGTGAATTCATTTTTTTTTTTTTTTTATTTCATTATTTATTAAATTGTTAACTGAATAAAAACAAATAGAAAAAAAAAGAAAAACAAGATAACAAATGAGATCTATCAAAAAGAAGATGGATTGATATTTTATATTTTAAATAAGGTTTTTTTAATTTTCAATTTTAATTTTGTAAATTTGAAAAATTTTTTTTTTTATTTTTTTTTATTTAATGTTGAAACGGATTTTAATCAACCTTGACATTGGCATAAATGATGGTGATGAAAACGAAACAAGCGAGGAAACCAATGGAGCCAGTGAAAACAAAAAAGAAGAGGGAAAAGATGATCGAGTAACCAAAATAAAGAAGAGAAGAAATGACAGTCTTAATATGTAAACGAGTAGCGAAATAAAAGATGCATGAAAAAAAGACATAAAGGGCAGAAGAACCAGAAGTCAAAAAGGATCTCCACCACCAATGGTAGTCCTCTGTGCAGAGTTGGAAGTAGCACATGACGATGGTGATTTCTGCGCAAGTGATGATGAGAATCATCAAAACCATGAAGAGGAAGCCGAAGAGGTAGTAGAATTGATGCAACCATATGGATGACATGATGAAAAATAATTCAATGAAAATTGCTCCAAATGGCAAAATACCTATTTTAAATAATAAAACAAGAATTTAAAACAAAAAAATAAATTATTAAAATGAATATCAATTTATTATCCAAAAAATAAAGTAAAAAAAGAAAATATTTAAATAAAACCAAGATTAAAACATTGAAATCATCCAAAAAATAAAAGTAAAAAAAAAACAAAAAATATTTAAATAAAACCAAGAATTTTAAAAAACTATAAAAAAATTAAATAAAAAAAATATTAATTTGAAATTTTTTAAAAAGATGTTTACCTCCCATGAAGATAGATACAACGGGTTTCATGTACCAGATTTGGTCAGGAACTTGTCTAGGGATTTGATTGGTTCTGACAGGAACTTCCATCTTTTGCTTTTTGAAACCAAAGTAACTTCCCAAGAAGACGAGGGGAAGGGAGACACCAAACCAGATGGTAGCAAGACCCAACAAAGTTCCGAAATGGACACCTCCACTTGAATGTTTTCCGATCAAAAAGAAATTCAAGAAAAAGAAAATACCAAATGTAATACCAGGGAAAAGTAATCCAGCCTTTTAAAATGTAAAAAAAAAAAGTAAAAAAAAATGAAAATTTTAATAAATAATATTTAAAATAAAAAATTTAAATTTTTTACGGTCAAAAAGTTTGATCTCCAATCTTCTCCGTTGAATAATTTGTAAAATCTTGCAGAGAAATAACCGTTGAACACTCCCATAAATACATAAAGAAGGATCATAGCAGTCAACAACCCTCCTCTGTTAGATGGAGATAAAAATCCAAGAACGGAAAAAACTTTTGAATCAAAATGAAATAAAGGATGAATTAGATAAAAAAAATAATTATAATATTTATTCTTGAAAGTTTGGAATTTTAAATATCCTTTTTAATATTGATGATTTTTACCCATAGTGATGACAATCATGCTCAATCCTTGGATACCTGTACCTACCAAAGCAGAAAGCAAGTTTCCATTTGAAGGAGGTCTGAAGATATCTCCATGAACCAATTTCCAACCAGTCTCCTCTTGTGCTTCTTCTTGAGTTTCCTAAAAATTGAATGTGCATACATAATTTTTGAGAATTTAATTTGAGAAATATTGATATTATTTTTGCATTTCAACATGATATGTGAATTGAAATGAATACAATCATGGTATTAAATATAAATTTGATTATGTATTTAAAGTGTACAAATAAAATTTTTTTGATTTTTTCTGATATATGTACCAATTCACGATATTTTCTGAAATCAGCATGAACAGTACGCATAATGATCATTGCAACCATACCAGTCAAAAACAAGACAATCATGAGGGAATTGATGATGGAGAACCAATGGATTTGAGTATCCTTCATCTTCAAATAGACATCCCATCTCAAAGCCCACTTTACATCAGATTCTTTCCAATTGACGGAATAAGACCAAACAATCGTGAAACCTTCTTTTCCTTCCAAAACCAATGGCTTAGGATCTACCACAGGACATGTTCTTGGTAAAGAACCTTCTTCATAATTTGTATCATGTTCCACAGATAATGGATCTATTTCAAAACCAACTATTCTCAAAGCGTTTTTCTCGCCATATTTTTCATAATGATAAAATAAAGTCAATTGCACGTGATTGTTTATATAAAATTCTCCTTGAATTCCATTTTCTATTTTAGATCCTTCTGCACCCAATGCGAATCCATCTTCGTAAGCCATCATCTCTCTTCCAATTGAATCATGCAAATATTTTTTTGTTGCACCAGGCAATCCATCAACCAACCTTTATATAATAATGAATAATAAGCAAAATAACAATATAAATTGAATAATAAGAAATATATTGATATAGGAGATTGGATATTTGATAATAATTGATATTTTTAGTTTATTTACCAATGAACTCTATAATTTTGTTCGATTCTTTTTCTCAACAATTGAATTTCTTCAGCGTTATATGTTCTTTTACATAATATTTTACATTCTTGATTAACTCTAGCTTCCAACTGTATTATAATGTTATTTTTTATATGAGGTTTTAATAGATAATCAAGAAAAAAAAAATACTTACAAGATAATCAGAATTTTCAATTTTATCGCCCATCAATATCTCTCCAAGATTTTCAATAGCATCTCTAATTTTTGCTGGTTTACAAAATGGAAGATCGTAATATGCATATGGTATTTGTGTATCAATTGATGTAATTTTATTCACTTTTAAAGCAACTGGATCTCCATTATTATATTCTCTAGGAGCAACCCCAGGAAGATAAAATGTAAAACATTGAGTTATAAACAATGAAAACAAGACAATAAACAACAATTTCTTATTCATAATTTCTTTTTGTTATTTTATATGCCTTCTTTTTTTTTTATATAAATTAACAAAAAATTATAGAGCCAAAAATTTTTAAATTTAAAGGATGAACGTGTGTAATTAATATTAATTGAATTGAAATTTATTTCAGAAAGAAGAATTAATTTCTCCAAATTGTTAATGCAAAAAGATTGCAAAAATTCTTTTTTTTTTTGATTAAAGTTGTTTCATCTTTTACATCCTTTATAAAAAAAAAAAAATCAAAGTTTATATTTGAAAGATATTCTAAAGGATGAGTAATTTGAGTGAGAATAATGATGAAGTGAATCCTTTTACCAAGAAAGGAAAAAATTCGAGAAGAGTAGTTTCGAATCAAAATAATGGAGAAAACAATTATAATAACAATTTCAACAATAATATCAACAATAAAACTAATATAGAACAAAATAATCATTATCCACCTTTAAATCAAACAATGGATTACCAAAAACCTCCTTTGATGTTTGGAAAGCCTAATATTAATGGACCCCCAAATGATGATCTTCCACCAAGCGATGATTCTCCGATATTTGAGGAAGTTCCAATGAATAATATAAACAATAATTTTCAAAATAACAACCAACAATCAACGAATGATCAAAATCAAATATCCCCAAATAATATTCAACCAGTGACTAGTACAAACACAAATACCCATTATAATAATTCACCAACGAAAACAGAACCACCAAAAGAGATAGATCCAATGGTAAAAAGAATATATTAAATAATAGTTTGATTTACAATTAAGTTGTTTTTCTTTCAAGGTATTAAATATATTTTTTAGATATCAGTTTAATCACATATATTTTAAATTTTTAACTTGCATTACTCATTATTTTCTTAAATCAACAGAAAATGCCATCTCCATTAATCAGATTTGCATCAGGTGAAGTATATCAAACATTAATTCCAGCAACATTCCCACCACCAAGTGTAAATGAATTTGATGTTTTGCCTTATGGAAATTGCAGTCCAAAAGTTTTGAGAATGTCCATGTATCACATCCCAACAACAAGCACATTATTAGGTAAAAATTGAAAAAAAAAAAAAGAAGAAATTTTAATTCTTTGAGAAAGACCAATAGATTTGATCCTCGAAGAAATTTTGGGATTATTGAGTTACAAAAATTGATATCCATTGGAATAGTTTAAAAATATCGAATAATACACGTTTTATATTTATTTATTTGAGATATAATACAAAGTACACGTATTATTACACTTATACCATCATTATTCCAAATTACACGTTTACTTATCCTTATTTAAAACTCAATTTTCTTTTTTTTTTTAATTTTAGCATCTTCAAAAATTCCATTGGGTGCCATTTTCACTCCTTTGGCTCGTCCCATCCCTAAAGAAGAGAATGTTCCTTGTGTCGATTTTGGAGAATCTAATCCTCCTCGTTGTGTGGAATGTTTAGCCTATATCAATCCTTGTGTCAATTGGATTGATGGTGGAAGACAATGGGTATGTCCTATTTGTGATAAAAAGAATACTGGTAAAAAAAAAATCTTTAATTTCAAATTCAACTCTAAATCAAATTTTAATTTAAATTTAGAATAATTATATTATAAATTAACTATAAATATTAAATCACAGATGAAAAATTATTTTTAAATTCATTTGAAAGAATTTTAAAGTTTTCTTTTAATAAAATCGAAAATAATTCATTAATTCATTGGAAATAATCTGAAAGTTTTTTTTAAATTCATTTTTTTTTTAATCAATAAAAAATTTTTTTTGACTTTAAAATTTAAATATCAAAAAATAAGTTATCAAATTTTTTTTTTTTTTCATTTAGTGATGGAAGATTATTATTCACCAACATTGCCAAACGGTTCAAGAACAGATCAATTCCAAAGACCAGAACTTTGTAGAGGAACAGTGGAATATGTTGCCAACAAAAACTTTATCAACAAAGACCGTCCCAGCACTGTTTTGCACTATGTCTTTCTCGTCGAGGCTTCCTACAAGTTTTTCAAGTTGGGAGGTCTTGCTAACGTCGCAGAAGCCATCAAAAAAACTTTGCAGGATTTACCCACTGTTTCCAAAATCAAAATCACTCTCATCACTTACAACTCTACCGTCCAATTTTACGATTTAAGTGTAAAAAAATTTTTTTAAAAGTTAATTTTTTATTTCATTTAATTTTTTAATGTTTTTTTTTAAAAAAGTATCAATTTTTTCGTTTGATTATTCTCTTTAATCTCTTTTTTTTTCAAAACAAAATTTTGATTCGAAACATCATGAATATTCGCTTTTTAAAATTTTTTTTTATTTTTATTATTTCTTAAATTTATTTTTCAAAATTTTTTTTTATTTTTAAATTTATTTTTCTTTCTTATTTTTTTAAATTTTTTTTTTTTGTTAGTATAAAAACACAAAAGCAGGAATGAAAGTGATGGCAGACTTAGAAGATCCATTCCTACCAATCTCCCAAAACGCCCTCTTCGCCAACTACTTTGATTCAAAAGACCAAATAACAGGGTTGTTGGAAGAGTTGGAGAACATTTTCAAAAACGTGACAGATCAAACGGAAGCCTTCTTCCCTGCCTTGAAATGTGCGGGGATGGCTTTGAAGGGTTTGGGCGGCAAAATTATTTTGTTTGCTGCTTCTTTGCCTGTTGTTGGTGAAAACGCTTTGAAGAATCGTCTTCGTCTTGCTGCTCCTCAAAACATTTTAGGTAAAAAAAAATAGAAATATTTCAAAATTTTAAATTAAATTTATTTTTTTGATTCATTTTATTATTTTTTTTAATCTTGATTTTTTATTTTTATTTTTTATTTTTAAATTAATTTTTTTTTATTTTTTATAATGTTGATTTTTTTATTTTTTTTTAAATTATTTTTTTTAATGTTGATTTTTATTTTTTTTTAAATTGTTTTTTATAATTTTAAAATTTAGTTATTTTTTTTGATGTTTTGATTTTATTTTGATGTTTTGATTTTATTTTCATTTTTAATTGTTACAAAATTTTTGATTTTCTTTTTTTGAATATTAGGAACTGTGGGAGAAAATGTACTCTACAAACCAGGAACAACTGCATACACACAACTCTCAAACTCTTTTTCAAAAGAAGCTATAGGTGTCGACATCTTTTTCTTCGCAGTTAATTACATGGACATTGCAGAATTATGTAACAAAAAAAAACTTTATTATTTTTGATTTTTTTTGGTTTTTTTTTTGATTTTTATCAATATTTTACAAATTTATTTAAATTTTTATCATTTTTGTCCAAAAACTTTTTGTTAAAATTTTTTAATTTTATATTTCATTTTTTTTTATATTATATTTTATTTTGATTTTTTTAAGATTTTTTATTTTTATTATTTTTATCATTTTTGTTATTTTTATATTATTTTTATCATTTTTATCATTTTTGTTATTTTTCATTTTTTTTTTATTATTTTTTACTTTTTTTAGCTGAATTGTCGAAAAACACAGGAGGACAATCATATTTCCTCAATGAAGACCCTTCTTCTGATTTGATGAAAGAGAAATGCTACAATGACCTCAAAAGAAACATGACCCGCAAAAAAGGTTTCGACGGCTTGATGAAAATACGTACAAGCAAAGGTCTTGTAATTGGTAAAAAAAAAAATCAAAAAATATTTCATTTATTTTATTTTTATTTATTTTTATTTATTTATTTTTTATTTATTTTTTAATTACTTTTTATTTTATTAATTTTTTATTTTTATTTATTTTTATTTTTATTTATTTTTATTTATTTTTATTTATTTATTTTTATTTATTTTTTATTTATTTTTTAATTACTTTTTATTTATTTTTATTTATTTTTATTTTATTAATTTTTTATTTTATTAATTTTTTATTTTATTAATTTTTTATTATTTAATTTATTTTTATTTTTATAGATAAGATTTATGGGAATGTGAATGAGTTGAACCCTACAGAGTGGGAGTTGGCGAGTGTGGATGAGGACAAAACTTTCGTCTTCTCTTTCAAATTGACAGAGAAGAAAGATGTCAGAGAACGCCCTGTTATTCAAATTGGTAAAAAAAAAATAAAATAAAAAAAAAATAATTCAAACTAATTATGAAAAAAACTAAAATTAAATAAAAAAGTTTAAAATTAAATAAAAAAGTTTAAAAAAAATAATAAAAAAATGTCTATTGATTATTTACTTTAATTTTAAAACTAATTTATTTAAAAAATTGTTTGTAATTTCAAAAATATTCAAAAAATTAAAAATCAAGAAATAATTTATTAATTTCAAAAAAAAAAAAAAAAAAAGCACTTTTGTACACAACAGAAGACGGACAAAGAAGAATAAGAGTACACACATTGGGAGCAACATACGAACCAAGTTTACCAGAAGTTTTCAAAAACTCAGACTTGGACACGTGTGTGGCGTTGATTTGCAGAAAGGGGGTGGAGAAGGGATTCGAAGAGGGACTTAAAAATGGCCGCATTTACGTTGCGGAACTTGTTGCGGATATTTTGAGTGTTTACCGCAACAATTGCGCTAAAAATCCCAACCCTGGTCAACTCGTTTTGCCCGAAACTCTCAAGTTGTTGCCCGTTTATGCCCTTGGTCTCCTCAAAAGCAAGTTGTTGCGTCCTGGTAAATAAAATTAATTATTATTTTTTATTTTTTATTTTTTATTTTTTATTATTTTTTATATATTTTTATTTTTATTTTTATTTTTTATTTTTTATTGATTAATAATATTTTAATTTTTTATTTTTTATTTATTACGATAAAATTATTTAACATATTTTATTATTTTTATTGAAATTATTTAACTTAGTATTTATCACTTTAATGAGAAACATTGATCAAAGTTTCTTTAAAGTTTTTTTGTAACAATATTATTTATTTTCTTTTTAAAATTTCTTTTTTTTTTGATTTTTCAATTTTAATTTATTTTTTCTAAATCCAAAAATGAAAATTATTATTTGTTAGGAAGCGATGTGACCATAGACGAAAGAGTCTACTTGATGCAAGCGCTTTCAACATTACCAATTCAACATCTCTTAAAATTCATTTACCCAACTCTCTACAACATGACCACCTTTTTCCACTTCCTCCAAGACAACTCTTCTTACCTCGAAAGTTTCTCCGAAAAACAAAGTTTTCCACTCGACAAAAACACCTTCCTCCCCTCCCGCCTTTTAAAATCTTCCATTGACAAAAACCACTTTTATTTATTGGACAATGGCAACTGTATTTATTTGTGGATTTCTTCCAACACTGACACTTCTGTCCTTCAAAATCTTCTCGGCTTGGAAACTCTAGACAATGTTAAATTTAATAAGGTAAAAAAAATATTTTTTTTTAAATTTTTTTAAAATTTTTTAATTTCATTTTTTTTTTTTAAAAAAAGATGAGTGTCCTTCCTCAAGAAAACCATCTTTCTCAATATTTTTTCAAGTTTTTGTCTTCTCTTCGTAACAACTGCCCTGTTTACCCTATTCTTTTGCCTGTCAAAACAGGAGAGCCTCTTGCTTTTGAATTCTATCAGAATTTAGTTGAAGATAAAGCCCAAGATATGAATTACGTTGATTTTTTAAGACATCTTCATAAGACTATCACCAAATCCAATTAATTTATCAAAAAGAAAAAAAAGTGATCACAATTTGAAAGATTTTGTTTCAACATTAAAAAATATATCCTTAATTTATAAAAAAATATTCAAAAACTTTTAAATCCAAATTTGGAAATAAGATTAAATTAAGGAAAAAACAAGTCTCAAATCTTCAATAAGAAAATCAAAAAATATAAAAAGTTTTTTTTTTTTCAAATAATATTTTATTTCAGAAAATTTTTGTTTCTACATCAAAAAACTTGTTGATTTTGGAAAAAATAAATTATACAATTAAATAAAAAGGATGTTTTTTTTAAGAAGGGGGAAGAATTAAATGATCTAACGAGCATAGAAGCAAACTCTGTCATTGACATTGCTAGTTTTAGTGAAAAGGAGTCTGGAAAAGTCAGAGTGAGGAATCAACAAATCAATGCATTCCCAATGAGGAGAGTTACAATTAGAAATACCCTTTGCAAAAGCAAGTTCGATGGGAGCTTTATTAAAACCAGAAATAGCATTGGCATTAGCACCTTTTGCCAACAACATTTGAACGATTTCATGACGACCCCATTGAGAAGCTCTTGCCAAAGGAGTGTTGCTTTGATTATCTTTTGCTTCATAGTCTGCTCCATTCTCCAAAAGAATTTTAACACAGTCAATGTGTCCCCAAGAACATGCACAATGCAAAGCAGTGTGGAGGTTTTCGTCTTTTGCTTCGAGTCCTTCAGTCTTTCCATCTATAGTTAGCTTGATCAACTCTCCCAATAATTCAGTGTCTCCGAACTGTGAGGAAATCATGATAGGTGTCAAATTTTTTCTATTAAAAACAATTAATTAATATTAATATTAATTTATTTAATTTATTAATAAATATTTTAGGAGAAATAAAAATTATAAAAAAAATATATGAGAAAATTAAGAGAAAATTCATATATTTTTTTTTTTTTACCTATTTCTGAGATTAAAATTAACACCCATTTTAGCTAACTTGTAAATAACATTTCTGCAATCATTGATGGAGAAATTGTTGAGGCATTTCTTCATTACTTTTAAAACTTTGGTACTGTTCATTAAAAGATCGATAATGATTTGAGGTGCATCAGATAACAAAGCAAGTTCCAAAGCAACTTGATTATTGACATCCCTAACATTTCCATCAGCATGGCAAGTAACGAGAAATCTGATTGCTTTTTCATTGTGGGTTTGTGCAGCGATATGCAAAGGAGTTCTATTGAAATGATTATATGCCTTATAATCCTTTTGAAAGTTTCCAGAAGTGTTATTTGGATGATGATATCCAGTTACATTATGTACAGTTATTGCTTTTTCATTTACCACCTTGTGTGATACTTTTGGCTTTTCTTTGGATAATCTTTCACTTATTAATTTGAGGATGTCCATCTTATTATTGATGATTGCATAATGGATAATATTGAGACCTAAATTTTGAAAGAAAAAAAATTAGAAAAATAGAATTCAAAATTTTAATTCACTTTTCAAATAGTTGCTATTTTGCTAATTATTCGAATTCTTTTCAAAAATATATATTTCCAAAAAATTAATAATTTTTTCTTATCAACATAAAATTGATGAGTAAGCGTATATAAAATAATATTGAGAGGAGATTTATATTTCCCCCTTTTTTTAAAAAAAAATTTTCTTTTTTTTTCTTACCATGATTATCACAAATTGATAAATCGTCTGCATTTGCGAAATCGAGCAAAATCTTTAAACATTCCAAGTTTAAATGAAAATTGTTTGTAAATCCTGATGCGCAATGCAATAGAGTACTTCCGTTGAATTGATCGATCTTAGATTTAGTTGATGCTCCTTCTCTGAGAAGATTCTCCAAAATATATGTTGGGATCTCTTGATTCTTGAGTTGGATCGCAACTTTGAGGGTGAGTGAATCATTATTCTTCCTATTTTCGTAAATATTTCTCTTGTCAACATTTACATACTTTGGATTGTTGTTAAGATGATTAAAACTTTTTGTTGGAGATGTGCTTGTAATTGTCCTTGGTGAAATTCTTTTACTTCCATTATTTGGTCCTATGTTTACTCCATTCATATTTGACACGAAGCTTGTATTATTATTTTTCCTTGGAGATTTATTTTGTTTGTGGGAAAAGTCCGTGTTTCTCAATTCTTCTTCTTTTGAATCATTATCAAATTGTCCCATTTTTTTTTTTTGATATATTTATTGGTTATATAGAGGAGGGTGTTTCTTTTTTTGAAAATTTATAAGAATATATTTTATGCTTTACTGTTGTTATTTAAAAAGAGTAAAGAATTATAGTATATTTTTTTTTTTTTTTTGAAGATTTTTTTTTTTTTTTTTTTCATTTAAAAATAATAATGATTAAACGGTATATTTTTTTTCAGCTAAAAATTATTAATTTTCGCAGAGATTTGTCAAAGATTTTTTAAGAAGAATATTTAAAGAATTTTAATCATTTTTGGAGTAAATTTAAAAAACCTTTTTCCTTAAAAATCAAAAATAACAAACATCAAGATGAGTTAAATTAGGGATGAGAAAAAATATTTTTCATATATATCTGTTTTTGTTTGTTTTTTACAAAAGAGAAATTTTTATGGGAATTTTACGATTTTTAATTGAATGGAAGAAAGGATATTTGATAATTAACATGATAATGATATTGAGTTTAAAATTAAAAAAAAAATTAGAACAATCACAAAATGTAAAAACAACTGATTCTCTCCAAATGAACTTTTTTCTCTTTTTGGTAATTTGTAAATCCCACCATATAAATTTTAATGTTCCTCAAAAAATTATTTGAATGGGAGGAAGATTTTAAAAAACATCCAACCTACTTTTAAAAAAAAATAAATAAAATCAAATATGGATTAGAAACTGAATTTCAAAATAATTTTGGAACAAAGAAATAATAAACAAATGAACATAAATGAAATTTAGGGTTATTAAGTTTTATTTCAAATTATAGAGGGAAAATTTTGATAAAGGGAGGAGATATTTTATAAAAAAATCAACTTTTAATATTTCCAATTTTAGTTCCATACAGTCCAAATAAGAAAAAAAAAAGTTCTTTCATCATCTTTAATGAAGTTTCCAAGATTGTATAGTTTTATCCCAACCTGATGAATAGATATTCTTCCCGCAGAGAACAATTGAAGATACTACATCTTTGTTTCCAACTAAACAGTTAACAAACTTGTCCAATCTTCGAAGATCATGAATGTAAATCTTGTTATCATATCCTTTGTGTGATTTAATTTTATAATTAATTAATTTATCAATTTATTTATTTTTAAATAAAAAATCAACCTCCAGATAGAAGAAAATTCTTTGAAACTTGAAAACTTTCTCTTGAATGAGTCTCACTGTGACTCAGTTGATGATATTTTAAACATTTAATTTCAGAATCATGAGCCTTGATTGAGGAAGCAACCCTGGAAATTCTTAAGTCAATAAGATCTATATCTTTCCCTTTCCAACCTTAAATTTTATTTAGAAAAAAAATGATATTATCATTTTTGAAATATTTTACCTTGACCTTTTGCAAACAGTTTGTCAGTAATTTTTTCTAAACAGTAAACAGAGTAAGAACCTGGAATTTTTTGTAAACATTTTTTTGAATCAATATCCCATACTATTTGAGAAAAGAAAATTAAAATTGAATATATATATATATATTTTTTTTTCTTAATTGTGAACCATTTAAATTCCCGTCTGTAATTCCTGAAATTATTTGGTTATTGCTTAAAGATAAACAACAAGTGACACTCGAATTATTTGGATTTTCTAAAGTACAAATCTTTTAAAACTAATTATTGATTTATTATACAATATTAATTGTATTTACACATTCTCTCTTTGATATGTCCCAAATTTTTACACTTCCATCACTGCTGGAACTTACAATGTTATTCAAATATTTGGATATATGATTAACAGCAAAGTGAGAATGATTCCCAATCAAAACAGATGTTTGTTTCTCTAAATTCTTTTTAAATTTTGAAGAAATTTACGATGAGTAAATTTGGATTTAAATGTATGAAATTATGAAAATTTTTTTGATTTGGAATTTAAAATGAATAAATTGTGAATAAATATGAAATTTAAAATTTGAAATCCAAAAAAAAAAAAAAAATATTTTCAAAAAATATCATTACCCACAATAGTATGTTTGAGTCAGCACCAGCTTTTGATACATAAGAATTTTTGAGTATTATTTTTTTAATTGTAATTTGAAATAATTACCTGTTATAAAATGATTTTGGTCAATATTAACAGTTGAAAAAATTGCAGCTTTATGCCCAATCAACATCCTTGAATTAGATTTAAAATCAGAATTGGTATTCCAATATTTAATTGATCCATCCAAATAGGTAGCCAAAAAATTCTCACCAACAACCCCCAAAGAAGTAATCCTTTCATGATGTTCACTCAAAACTCTTGGACCCTCAATTTGATCAAATTTCAAGAAACTTCTTGGTCTTTCAAAGACAAAGTCATCAATTTCCATCTTATTTTTTTTAAAAAAATTTTTTTTTTTTATTTGATTGTTTTTTAAATTAATTTTTTTGTACAATTTAAATAAAGTTAAAGGAAAAAATTCATTTTTTTTTTTAGTTGTCAAGAGATTCTTCGTGGGCAGTGTAGGACTTTTTGTCATGTTTTTTGTTTTGTTTAATTTGGTCTTTGGTAAAAAGGGAAGATTTGGAGGAAGAATTTCGGGTGGAAAGGTCCTCGAAATTCCTCACGTGAAGTTCCGCACTTTTATTTCTACGAAAGTTATGGACAATGATCACCAAAATAACGATAAGACCAATTCCAAGAGGAACACCAACAAGAACTCCAATCTTTTTTAAAAAAAAAAATAAGATTTTTGGATGAAAAATGAAATATTAATTTAAAATAAAAATAAATTTAAAATTAATTAAAATAAGAATTTTTAAAATGTTTTAAAAATAAATAAAATAAAACGGAAATTAAAAATGAATTTATTTTTTTACTAATATTTTTTTTGTGATGCTCCCTTTGCAATTAGAACTTGAAGTAGAAAGGATGACACTGAGGCCATTTTGATAGTTTACAGACTGGCTGTATGTTTCACAGCTTCTTAGACCAGACATATCCGTAACATTGACATTCACTAAAAAATAAATTTAAATTAAAAATAAATTTAAAATTATTAAAATAAATTTAAAAAACAATTTAAATTAAAAAATAAATTTAAATTAAAAAACAAATTTAAATACAAAAAATGAATTTAAATACAAAAAATGAATTTAAATATAAATAAATTTAAATTATAATTATTTTAAAATAATATTATGAAATTAAATAATTATTTTAGATTATAATAAATTAAATATTTTATTTTCTACCTTCAGCAAAAGATCCGTTGCAAGATCCTGTACAATTAATCAAAGAAATGATCATTTCAGTTCTTTTGTTCGCCTTGAGGGATTGGAAAATTGGAGAATTTATTATACTAATTAGTAAAAAAGAATTAAAAAATTTGTTGAAAGAAGAAAAATTGATCAAAAATAAAAAAGTAAGATATAAAAAAATAAATCAAATTAATATTAAAAATATAAATAAAAAATAGTTAAAAAAATAAAAAATTAAAATCAAAAATAATAATAGAAAATGTTTAAAAAATAAATAAAATAAATAAAAAATGAAAAATGTAAAATAAAATAAAAATAAAAAAGAAATAAATAAAAATTAATAAAAAAATAAAAAATAAAAATCAAAAATAAAATCAAAAATAAAAAATAAAAAAATAAAAAAAAAATGAAAAATGTAAAATAAAAAAAAAAAATAAATAAAAAAAAGAAATATGAAAATGATTAATAAAAATAAAAATAAAAAATGTAAAATAAATAAATAAATGAATTAATAAAAATGTTTGTACACAAAAAAATATCCATCAAAAGAAGATCCTTTTAAAAAAGTGATGATTGGAGTGCTTGGATTGTAACCTTCAGAGGGAGGCTCACAGAGAAGAAAACAGGAGTTGTAAAATTGTTGGTATCCCCTCACGAAAGTTTGGTTCTGCTTTATCATCACCATGTTCACTGTCATCTTTGGGTAATATCCAAGACCTAGAAAATAAAAAAAAAATTATAATGATAAAAAATTAAAATTATTGAAAAATTAACAATAAAAATTTTTGTCTCGTTGTTGACCTATCTCAATTGTGAATGTTGAATTTTCATATAGATGTAGTGCTCGATTT
>JAMYWO010000267.1:21059-43611 GCA_024220525.1 Cochliopodium minus
TTTTCAATTTATTTCAATTATATATCTTGAACAAAATAGTATGGTATGGTGTATTTAATGATATCAGAAGATATATTGGAATTAAAAGTATTTTTATTTTATTTACTTCTCTTTTTATGTTCCCAGAATCGAACAATTCCTTCAAAACTTTTCCCACCACCACTTCACTATATCCATCTGTATAATTTCTTGATGTTTCAAATACATTGCATCCATTAGCAACTGCAAATTTTCTAATATAATCATATATATGAGATTTATTAAAGAATCAAAGCTTAAATATTTGTTTTTGGATGATATGCCCTTAAATTTCTTACATAGAATCTATATGCTTTTGATAATCTCCAATTCTAAATGTTCCAAATCCTACCCGAGATACATTCCAACCTGCCTTTTTGATATGAGATTTGGGAAGATTAGGAAAATTGTCAAGAAAAGTATTGGTTCCTTCATTGGTTGCAAAATTTGAATAATTGCAAGATGCAAAGAATTTATTGAAATTATTCTTTAAAAGGTTGTTTTCTTTATTAAATTTAAGGGTTTTCCTCATTTTTTTTTTTAATCTTCAAATTTTTCTTTTGTTGGTGTTTTTGATTTGAATTTGATTTTTTGATTGAAGCAAAAATTGAATGGAGAAAATATCAAAGATTTGGTAAAGCAAAGGTTTGGGAATTTTCAAATATTTTTTGTTCCTAAAAAAGATGTTGGAAGAAATCAAGAAAGTTTCAATATTTCTCCTCAATTCCTTCTCAAAAAGAAAATGTTTTTGGGGAGCCCAACATGGATTCTCAGAAATTCTTCGATTAACACTGAGAAATTTCTTAACTTTATTGTTCATGATATCATTTGGAAAATGAGAATTGGTGTAACAAATAGAATGATTCACTTTCAACAATTCACAAAAATTAAAAAAACAGGTATTAATAGCAACTAGTCTCAAAGTGACGAGAGTATCATTTGATTTTAAACAATCCAAAGCATAATGAATGGTCTTCAGTTTAAATTGATCAGAATCAATGTGGACAAACTTTAGATACTTGTTTTGTTTCAAACAATCGAATACTCTCCTCAGTTCTTCATCTTTTAAATTGACTTCGCTCAAGTCGAGATGTTCCCATCTTTTGTGAGTCAAAAAATAGATGATAGAGTCAATTTGTTCTCCTCTTTTTTCTTTTATTCTGCATCCATTAAAGTTCAAATGGGTGAGTGTCTCATTAATTTCAAGCCCTTTTTTTAAATATGAAAACACATCACTTTCACATTTTGACAAGTTCCTGAAAAATATTTTTTTAAAAAAAAAAATTAAAAAAACTAAAAATATTAAAAAAAAATCAATTAAAAAAAGTTTAATTAATTTTTTAAAATAAATCAATAAAAAAAATTGAATTTATGTCTAAAAAATTTTATTACAGTTTTTTGAGTGAAGTGTTGAAAGTTAATAATTCGTTCAAATCATGTTGCGTTTCAAAAGATAAATTAAGAGAAGAAATTCCTTTGTGGTTCTGAATGGAGTTTAAAAGAGAGGAAATTTTTTTATTTCCGGTTGTTGTATTTCTCAAACAAAGTTTCTTGAAAAGAGGATTCGATTCCAAAATTTCTTTGCAATGATTCCTATTTTTTTTTTCTTCGAGCATGATCCTCACTCCTTTTAAAGAAAGAGATATCAAATTTTTATTCTCCTTAAAGGCTTCAGTGACAGGTCCCATACAGAAATTTTTATTGATTACTTTGAGAGAATTTATTGATTCATTATTCAAAAGAAAATGAGCTATTTGCTTAGAAAGGTTTTCATTGATGTTTATATCAAAAATCAGCTTTTTTATTTTTTTATTTCCTTCAATCTTTTTCAAAATTATATCTACTTTTTCATCTACTATGTCATCACTAATGGGAAATCCAAAAATACTTGAAAATGCACAGAGGCTCAATTTTTCTACAGAAGAATTCAATTTCAAAGATTCAGAGAAATCTCGTGTATTCATTTCATCAATCTTATTTGTATCAAATTCTAGATACTTCAATTCTTTTGTTTGTTGCAGATAATCCAAAAAATAGCTGATTTCGTTTCCCATTTCAGAATCAACAACAAATCTTTTCAATTTGTCTATTCTCTTCAATTTCTCAAAAAAAAATTCAATTTTCTTTTCATTTTCAGTTTTAAAGATACTTGATGCCTTCAACATTTCTATCTTTCCTTCCTTGACTTCTTTTATCAATACATCCAATCCTTCCTCCTATTTGAATTAAAAAAAATATTCACAAATAAAAATTTACTATTGATTATATAATCTAACAATTGAAAGCATTGATTATCGAGTGGTATGAAAAATAATTTATTCCAAATTTTTTTTTATTTTTTTCTAGTTTTCGCACTTTCATCTGTGGTTACTTCCAGATGGTTTTAAATTTTACTCAAAAAGTTGAGAAACTAACTCTTTAGAAGATCTTTGTTCTTTTCAAAATTTAAAAAATAAAAATATTCAACATTAGCTCTCGTTTTTTATTTCCTTATGAAACTTTAAAACTGAATAAAAAATACAAAATAAAAAATGTAAGGGATTATTTTTAATTATTCAATATCAGAACTGTTGTTTTCATCATAGCCATCCTTGTATCCATCTCCATCACTAAGTAAAAAAAAAAAAAAAAAAATTTATTAAAAAAAAAAATAAAAAAATAAAAAAATAACAAATCATATTTTGGCTACCTCACTTTAACTTGTTGTTGTTTCCAAATGGAAGAGAAAGGAGATCCCAAACAAAAATTTTCTTTATCTAAATTGAACTTGGGGTTTTTGTAACTGTCCTCAATAAGCTGGGTGAGCGAATTAAAAGACTTATTAGAAGATGATTGATCTATTGAAAATTTTCCTCCTATCAAATAAAAAAATAATTAAGAAAAAAATAAAAAAATAAAAAAATAAAAAATATGAAAAAAAAAATAAAAAAATAAATTAATAAAAAATAAATTAAAATGTAAAATATAAAAAAAATTAAGATATTTAAAAGAATAAAAATTTTTTAAGAAAAAATAATAATACCAGGGTTGTGTTTGACTCGAATATGTACGATGTTATTTTTTGAATTTATTTTGGAGATAACAAAGTAACCTTTGTAGTTAGGCTGATTGCCAAATCTTACTATGTAAGCTCCCTTCTTATCTGATTTTTGAAGCAAAGAAACAGTGTCCTTATAAAAAAAAATAAAAAAATATCAATAAAATCAAAAAAATTAATAAAATTAATAAAAAATAAAAAATAAAAAATAAAAAATAAAAAATAAAAAATAAAAAATAAAAAATAAAAAATAANTAATAAATAATAAATAATAAATAATAAATAATAAATAATAAATAATAAATAATAAATAATAAATAATAAATAAATAATAAATAAATAAATAAATAATAAATAAAAATAATAAATAATAAATAATAAATTATAAATAATAAATAATAATTAATAAATAATAAATATTACAGGAAAATCAACGAAAAGTTTCGAGATATCACTCATAGATTCTGTTCTTTCTATTTTACCTAAAACAAAAGATAAAAACAAAAAGATAAATAATAAAGTAAAATAAAATTAAAAAAATTAAAAATAAAGAATTAAATAAATAATTAAATAATTAAATAATTAAATAATTAAAATTAAAAATTATAAATTAATAAAAAATAAAAATAAAAAAGAAAAAGAAAAAAAAAGGGGGAAAACCGGTTTCTTCATTGATGCTATTAGATATTTTTTCTAATTCTTTCATCACTTTTGTGACTGCTTCATAGTCCCTCTTCTTCCCTTCCCATTCTTTATTTTCCACTCTGTCTCTCTCTCCAATTTTTATTATGTCTTTCTCTCCTATCTTTATTATATCTTTCTCTTCTAACTTCATATTTTTCTCTTCTAACTTTATATTTTTCTCTCCTATTTTTATTATATCTTTCTCTTCTATCTTCATATCTTTCTCTTCTATCTTCATCATATCTTTCTCTTCTATTTTTATCATTACGCTTTCTATTTCACCATTTCTTTCTAAATTATCATTTCTCTCTGTATTATTGTTATTATTGCTATTATTATTGTTATTATTATTATTATTATTGTTATTATTATTATTATTATTACTATTACTTAAATTATTATTATGATTATTATTGTAAGTTTCATGTCTATTTTTATTTACATTTTTATTTCTTTCACTATTTACAATATTTTCATCATCAAGACCTTTACTCTCATTAATATCATTACCATCAATAACATCATCACCATCAATACTATCATTACCATCAATAACATGATTTGTATCATCATTTGTAATAATAACATCATTTGTATCATCATTTGTAATAATAACATCATTTGTAACAATAACATCATTTGTATCAATAACATCATTTGTAACAATAACATCATTTGTATCAATAACATCATTTGTGATAATAACATCATTTGTAATAATAAATATTTCTTTATTTATAATTTGTTTGTTTTCAATTTCATCATCATTTTTGTCATTATTAGTGTCAATATTGTTATTTATATTTTCAATATTAACATTTTTGTCATTATTAGTGTCAATATTGTTATTATCAAATGAATTATTGTAAAATTTGGGAAGAGGTAAAGACTTTTGAAGTTGTGAAAAAAACAATGAATATTTCAACAATCTCTGTACTTTATTCGTTTAAATAAAAGAATATTTAATTAAAGAATATTATTTTATTGAAGAATATTATTTATTGAATATTTTTTAAATCAAAAATTTTAATAAATAAAGAAAAATATTGATTGAAATTTTTTTGTGTTCAAATACCAGGTTTAACCAAAAAATCATCTAATTTAAGAAGTTTGTACTTTTTGGAGATTTGTGCTTCAAACTTTTTAAACTTTGAATTATTTGACCTTTATATTTCGTTTCATTTAGTAGATTTTTTTCATTTTCATTTTTTTTTTTTTCAAATTTTTTTACCTATTTTGATTTAACACTACTATTGCCTTTTTCCAATTTGATGTATATTGATCATATATTTGAAAATTGTGAACCTTTTGATAGAAAATTTAAAATTAAAATTAATTAAAATAAAAAAAATTTTATAATTTTAAAATAAAAAGTAATTATTGAAAGGTTTTTTAAAGTTTCCAATAAATTTACAAATTCAGAAAAAAGATTAGATAATTCAAAGATGATGGTGTGATCATTGCTTGGATGAAAATTTGTTAAAAGATCATTCAATTTGGAGTTAACCATTTCATGTACAGATTTGATCAATTCAATATTGGAGAATAAAGATAGAAGATCCTTAGTATTTAATATTTCTTCTTCTCTTATTTGCTTAACAAATTGAACAATGATAATAAGATCTTCCAAATATTTTTCTTCTGTATCGAATAACTCTTTTAAAGTTTGAAATTGAAATTCTTTCAAGTTGATATCGGTTGTTTTTGTAAAAGTCTGTTTCATTTAAATCTAAATTAAAGAAATATATATTTCTATTGTCATTTTTACTAGTTTCTTCTTTATATATCTATTCAATATCTCTTTATTATCTTTTTCCATTTCTATAATCAATTTTTTATTTTACTTTTCTTATTTTAAATTTATCTCATTTTTATTGTATTTATTTAACAACTTTAAATTTTTATTCAATCCCATCCTATTGCAATCTTTCTCAAATATTTCTTCTATTCTGAATATTTTTCTCAAATAATCAAAATAAATATAAAAAAATTCAAACAAATAAATAAAAAATAAAAAAAAAGTTTCTCCTTAAATAACTTCAACAAAAATGAAGCTTGTAAGTCGTAAAATCTTCACTTTTTCTTTCCCTTTTTTTTTTATTCTGACAAATTGTATTCAAATAGAAATTATATTCATACCCAAATAATCCAAGAGCAAATAAAATTCTTATAGCTGCTTGTTATTATGGAATAGAAATAGAAACAACCCCTAATTTTAAATTGGGAGTAGATAACCAAACAAATGAATTCAAAGAAAAACTGAATCCAAATGCAAAAGTACCTGTTCTGGAAACTGAAGAAGGGACTCTCTTTGAAAGTGCTGCTATTCTAAGATATGTGGGAAGATTAGGAGATGGAAGCTTGTATGGTAAAACTTTATTTGAAAATGGCCAAGTAGATCAATGGATTGATTGGTGTCAATGGAATTTAGATTTACCTTCTATGGCTTGGTTATATCCTATCTATGGATATGTTCCTGATAATTTTGTAAAACATATTTGGTTATTTATTTTTTTCAAGAAAATTGACTAATATTTAAATTTTTACAATAAAAAAGAATAGAACAAAAAAAGCAAAAGTAGATGTAAGAAAAGCATTAAAGATTCTCAATGATCATTTGAAATTGCGAACTTACATGGTTGGGGAAAGAATAACGATAGCTGATATTTTCCTCTCTTGTTCTTTGTATCCTCTTTACCAACTTGTTTTGGATCCTGGTTTTAGAAATGCATTTCCTTTCACTAACAGATGGTTTCTCACTTGCATCAATCAGTCCTTTTTCATCAAAATCATTGGTCACATAGAATTGGCCAAAAAGATGACTGTGGCAAAGGTATTTACTTCCTTTTAAAAAAAATACAAATTATTTCAAATATAAAAATGATGAACAAAGTTATCCCTAGCTGACATCAATTGATGACAAAACTAACGAAATTAACAACTGATTTATTTATATTTTGAAAAATTTGATTCTTCAAAAAAAGAACTTTTTTTAATAACTTTTTTTAAAAAGGCGATAGAGAATGAAGAAAAGAATCCAGAATACATAGAATGGGAGAAAGGTTTGGGAAAAACAAAACTAGATTTGCAAGAATTTAAAAAAAGATACATAAAGAGTAAGAGTGCAGAAGAAAAGAGGGAAAGAGTGATGCCTTTTTTCTGGGAAAATTTTGAAGAAAAAGAATTTACTTTTTGCCTTTTCTCTTTCTCCCCCTCCTCCCCTTTTAAATCGATTCAAGAAGCCTTTTCTTTTCTTTCCTCTTCTCTTCTCCCCTCCCTCTCCCTTTCTTCCCTCCCCTCCTTTTCTTTCGCCTCCCTTCTTGTGCTTGGTGCTAATAACTGTAACACCAATGTTGGTAACAGCAACGAAAATGTAAGTAAGGAAACAATCAGCATAAGAGGTCTTTTTCTCTTTCCCATTTCACATAAAAATAGTGAAAATAAGCAACAAAATAAAGAGAATAAAGAGAATAAAGATAATAAAGAGAATAAAGATAATAAAGAGAATAAAGACAATAAAGAGAATAAAGAGAATAAGAAAGAGATTATTCTCCCACCTCACCTGGAAAGTTTGAAAGGAAAAGAAGGATATTCTTTCAAAAAACTGGACCATAGTGAAAGAAAACTGATTGAAGAATATTGGTGCCTTTCTTCTACTCCTTCTTTCGTTGATTTCCTACCTTTTGATGGAAAGTCATTCAAACTTTTGAAATGAATTAATTAAAAGTCATTTTTTTTTGTAGATAAAAAAAAATTTTTTAATTTCTTTTCCTTACTTATTTATTCAAATTGAGCTAATTCATAAAAATATAAACATTCTTTACTTTTTCACCCTAAAACAATGACATTTAAAAAACAAAATAAAAATAATTAATAAAAAAATAATTTAACAATGATATAATATAAAATTTAAAAAAAAATGAATTCATTCAAATATCAAAGCATTTTAAATTCTATTGATCACGAGAAAGAAAATAAAGTTGTATGGGAACTTATTTTGAGAAACAATAATTTCTCAGTAAAGGATATTGTGAACCTTTCTCAGTTAAACAAAGAACTTTCAAATTTAATCAACAAAAATTCTGTTTGGAAAAATTTGAATGAAAGAGAATTTGAAGGAAAAAAAAGTGACTTTTATTTTCCAACAAAAACAGAAGAAATTAATGATTTAATAATTTTCAATAAAAATTTGAAGAATGAAAATTTTTGTGAAGAAAAAGTGAATTTCCAAAACAACAAGCTCTCTTCATATAATTCAAATACAAAATATTTGCATCCAGAAGATGTTTTAATCTTGGAAAAATTAGTCGCATTAGAAAAATTCTTTGGTTTTTTAACTTCTTCAATTCCTGTTTTTTTAATTTTCTATTCTTTTCTTTTAGAATTAAAATTGGGAAATATAATTCAAACAAGCTTTTTAATGTGTTCAATACCCTTTCTTATTGTTATCACTAATTTCCTTCTTTTCATCCTTATTTCTTTTTATTCTTTAAATAAAAAGTGGAACAATCTTTTCATTTGGAACAAATTTTTATCTCTTTCAAAAAGACTATCTTTCATTTCTTCTTGCTCCTTCATTAATTTGTGTCTTTTCTTTATTCTAATGATACTTAAACTAGATAAAAAGCTTAATCTAAATTACAATTTCCTTTTCTTTTTACTTGAAACATTTCTAATCGTTCAGTTTTATTTGGAACTTTTGGATTCAAAAAAAAATAATCTTTTCAAATTTTTGTTTATTTCTGGATATTTTTTCTTGATAACTTTTTCTCTTCTTCTTCACTTTACTATAATTAAAGTGATTCCTTCTTCAGTAAAATGGAACTTTTGTTTTATTCCTTTTTATCTTTTTGATTCGATTTTGATCATTTCTACTTTTTCTTTATTAGTTTTTGTTTTTAAAAACAAAAAAATAATTCTCAAAGAAAAAACAAAATCATTTCTTCTATTCATCTCTTCAATTTTATTTTTACTTGCTTCAATATTTTTACACCTTTACTTACTCAAAAATATTTCTTTTTATTTTTTCATTTATTTATTTCAATCTTTTCTTTTTACCTTGCAAATAACAATTTTATTAAAAGAAAAATAATTGATTTTAAATTATTAAAAATTTTTTATTTCCTTTTGACCCTTCAATATAAAATCACTCATTGTGTAAATTCTTCTTTAATATTTCATAAAATTGGGAATGAAGATGTTTTAAATTTTTTTTTGAATCTATAAAGATCAAACAATAAATCCTATTAAAACAAGAATTTAGCTAAACTTCAATAATGAATCAAAAAGGAAAAGTTTTTTTTTTTTGAGAACAATTTTTAAATTTTTTATAAATATTTTTATAAATTAAAAAAATTAAGTTTAACAATATGAAGCAAATAAGGGTTGGAATTATTGGAGGTAAAAAGAAAATAAAATATTTATCAAATAAAATATTTAATTTTGGTACAAAATAGCTGGTCTAAGTGCCAAAATCTTTCATGCTCCATTTATAACAACAAATGAAAATTATTCTTTGATTTGTTTCCTCAGGAATAAACACGAGAAAGGTATTAAATTGTATATTTTTTTTTTACCCTTTTTATCAAACAAATGACAAAAGTGGAAGGATTTGAAGGATATGATGTATACACTGATGAAAAAACTTTTTTGAATCTCCAATTAGACTTGATTATTATCACCACGCCCTCTAATAATCACTATGAGATGGGTTGCAAAGTATTAGAAAGTGGAAAGCATGTAAAAGAATGATATTGCGTTTTTCAATAATTAATTTTTTTTTAATTTTTCACCTATTATTAATAAATAATATTTTTTAAAAAATAAAATAAAATAGGTGATAATAGAAAAGGTAAATCTGGAATGTTTCTCTCTTAAAATTAAATCCTTCTTACATCAATCTTAGCCATTCACAGCAACAGTCGAAGAAGCAAAAAAACTGGAAAAATTATCCATCGAAAAAAACAAAATTTTGGCGGTAAAAATTTAAAACAAATTCAAAATCGTTCATAAAATCAAATTTTTAAAAATTTTTGCTTTTAAAAATCAAAATTTTAATTTTTGCTTTGAAAAAAAAAACACAAAAATATTTTTTGAAACTAAAAAATTTATTATAAGTAGGTTTTTCATAATAGAAGATGGGATGGTGATTATGAGACAGTGAGGGATATAATTTCAAAAGAAAAGTTGGGGAGAGTGGTGGAGTTTGAAAGCAGGTTTGAAAGATACAGATTTGAAAAAAAACCCCTTTCTTGGAAAGAAGAGAATCTTCCTGCTAATGGAATCCTTTATGACATTGGTCCTCACTTGTAATTTTTAAATAATTCATTAAAAAATAATTTTATTTTATTTTTACTTTTAATTTTAATTTTTAAATTATTACATCAAAAATTTATTTTTACTTGTAATTTTCTAAATATTATATTTTTCATTTATTTTTTCAAAGAATTCAACAATGCCTTTTCCTTTTTGGAAAACCAACATCTGTATTTTCAGTAGTTTCTAACATGGTTTGTTAAATTTTATTTTTTTAAAAAAAAAAGCAAAATGATAATTTTATTAAAAGAGAAAAATAGAAGGAGGAGTGGATGATGTAACACTTTATTAATTTTTTTTTAAAAACCAAATATAAAATATTTTAATTTTTTTAAAGTTTTTTACAATCATTTTGAAATATGAAGATGGGTTGATGGCAACTTTGAAATCAACTTTGTTAGCAAAAATAAAGGGACCTAGATTTCTAATACAAGGAACAAAAGGATCTTTTGTTAAACATGTAAACCAAATCTATTTTAAATAAAAAAATAAATTTTAAAAATTTACAAAAAATATAAATTATTTTTTTTTTTAAAGGAACTTGATCCACAAGAAAAACAGTTGTTGTCAGGGATGAAAGTGGGTGATGTGGGGTATGGTTTAGAACCAGAAAATGATGGTACTCTTTCTACTATTGACTTTGAGGGTAAAGTAGAAACGATAAAAGGAGATTATAATCATTTTTTCAACAATGTCGCACAAGCTATTCACAAAAATGATCCTAATCTCTTAGAAATAAGTACCAAACATGCTATTCTAGTCATGGAAGTGATAGAAGCTTCAAAAAAGTCTTCAGAACTGAATGCATCAGTTTTCTTATGAAAAAAAATATATTTCAATTAAATAAATATTTAATTTTTTAATTCTACTAAACTTAATTTAAAATCATCATCGTTTATAATCAGAAATTTGGAATGGATATCTTTGTTTTTGAGAAGAATACTCAAAATCAGAATTTTACGCTCTTCCAAGTTTAATTGATTGAAACGTATTATTATTTTATCTAACTCTTCTTTTGTGGAAGTAAAAGGATCAACAGGTGAAACAGGGATATGTAAAATGGTGGACTCTTTTTTTTTTAAAGTAAAAGAAAGATCAATAAAAAAATTTAATTCTTAATTGAAAGAAAAAGCTACGTTTAACATCATTTTGAAATTTGACTCCCATTGCTTTTTCGAGGGCTATTAATCTTTCTCTTGCATTTTTTAGTTTTTGTTTTGATTTTTCTATTTCAATCTTTAATTAAAATAATAAATAATTAAAAAATAATAAATTTTAAAAAATCAAAAAAATTTGTTCAAAAAATATGAAATAAATTACCTGAAATTGGTTGATTTTTAATTTTTCTTCGTTGATGAGAGTTAAAATGGTAGAATTAGAGTGGGTTTGAAGAAAAGATTTGTTGATATCGTTGTCTTTTCTCAAATCAATGAAATTGTTTGTGAAAAAAGCAAAGATTTGAGTGTTGAAAAAAGATTTGAAAAAAGTTTTTTCTTTGCTTTTAAACAGTGACAAAAGTGTTTCCAGATGTTGTTTGTTCTCAAAATCAAATAGTTCTCCTACAAAAAAAAAAAATTGAATAAATCTAAATTTTAAAATTAAATAATATGAATAAAAATAATTTTAAATTAATTTATTTTTAAAATAAATAAATAATTTTAACAAACAAAATTATTTTACCTTTAAATTTAGAAGAAGCTTTTTCTTTGATGTGATCAAAAAGATAACAATTAAATTGATCGAAATAACCGATCAATTCAACACACAAAGCCAATTCCTTCAAAGAAGCACGGAAAGGATTGTAAACGAGTCCTCCCCCTCCTCCTTGTTGTTGGGAAACACTGCTTTCTTTTGAATAACTTATTGATTTACTTTTACGATGTTCTTTCATCATTTCATTTAAAATCTTTGGTTTACTGTTTGTTCTCAACAACTGGGGTGATTGTGGTGGTGTTACTAATAATAATTATTAAAAAATAAAATCATAAATGAAATAACAAAAATTATAAAAATAAACATTATTAAAATAATAATAATATTAATAAAAATAATAATAATATTAATAATATTAATGATAATAATAATAATATTAATAAAAATGATAATAATAATAATAATATTAATAAAAATGATAATAATATTAATAAAAATGATAATAATAATAATATTAATGATAATAATAATAATAATATTAATGATAATAATAATAATAAAAATTAGAAGAATTATTGAATAAATAGAACGAAAATATTTTTGAGAATTGAAAATACATTTAGAGGGGATGACAGAGGAAGAAGAAAGAGATTTTCTATTCTCTGTATTATTATTCTCTGTATTGCTATTCTCTGTATTGCTATTCTCTGTATTATTATTCTCTGTATTATTATCATTATTCTCACTTATGACAGAAGTGTTTGTATTACGGGGAGAAGAATTGGGGGAGGGGTTGGGAGAAGAGGAGGGACTTTTCGTAGAAAGAAGGGGAAGAGTAGTATTTTTATCATTATCTGTATTAATATTATTATTGTTATTATGAGTGTTATTATTATTATCATTATTATTATTATCATTATTATTATTATTGTTATTATTATTATTTATTGATAAAAATTGATTTAAATTCATTTTTACTTTATCCAATTCTTTATCTAATTTTCTACTTTCCTTTTCTATCTCCTTTTCTTTATTATCATTTTTATCATTGTTTTTATTATTATTATTTTCATTATTATTATCTGTATTATTATTATTATCTGTTTTATTATTATTATTATCTGTTTTATTATTATTATTATTATTATTATTATCTGTATTATTATTATTATCTGTTTTATTATTATTATTATTATTATTATTATTATTATTATTATCATTATTTTTATTATTATCTTTATGATTATCAAAGTGATTATTATCAAAGGAGGAGGAGTTTTGAGAGGGTCTGTCAAGAGAAGGGGTGGTAGAGGAGATTTTAATGGTGGGGATTATAAGATGTTTTTCGGGGGTAACAGATTCCTTTATTTTTAAACCAGAAGGTTTTTTAGGGAGGGGAGGAGGGCTTGTCACATCTTTTATTGGCTCTGTAGTAGTATTATAAATAGTAGTACCTTTATTATCTTTATTATCTTTCTCTTTATTAGTATCTTTATTATCTTTATCATCTTTATTAGTATCTTTATTAGTATCTTTATCATCTTTATCATTACCCTTATTATCCTTATCTTTAGTATCTTTATCATCTTTACTATCATTTAAAGAAGAGGAATGGTTAGGGGAGGTGTCTTTGGGAGGGGTGGAGAGATTATGAGAGGAACCCTGAGATTTTAAAATGCTGGAAAATCGACTTCTGTTGTGTCCTGTTTTACTTTTGATGGGGGTAGTAGAAGTGGGGATGGGAGTGGGTACAGGAATGTATGGTTTTATTGGAGTAGTGGATTGTTTAGAAGAGTTATTATGATTTCCACTCAATGTATTTGAATGTGTATGTACATTTAAATTAAATGATGAACTATTTTCCAATAATTTTTTTTTAAAATAATAATAAATAATTAAAATATTTAAATATTTAAAAGTTTTAATAAATTATAAAGTAATTATTTTTTAAATTATTTTTTTAAAAAAAGAAACCTATGAGTTTCTTGCTCGAATTTTCCAGATTTGATATCAGACAAAGACAAAGTTAAAGCTGTTTTAAATTGTTTGAAATGGTTCGATGTTTCTGGGAATTGATGTGAAGACTTTGAGAAGAATGACATTGATCCTTTTAAATATAAAATAAATAAAATAAAATAAATAAAATAAATAAAATAAATAAAATTAAATATGAAAGAAATAAATATGAAATACCAATTTTGTTTTCATCAATGTTAAAGACTACGATGTTGGAATCTAAAGAAGATTTATTGGGGAGATAGAGACTGAGATCAGGGAGGCCAACGATAAAGGGGACGGGAGCTTGTAGAATTTCTTTCATTGAAAGGGGGAGGATGGGAATCATTGGATTTTGCCACACAAATGGTTTCAACATTGGTATCACTCCCATCACCAAACTCGTCAATGTTCCCACATCTTTGTGTATAAATATAATCTAGTTTTCATTTTGAATAAAAAATTTTTTTTAAAAAAATGAAAACAAAATTAATTAAAAAAAAAATAAAATTAATTAAATAATTTAATGAATTTAAAAAATGGAAATGAAAATTAAAAATTTAAAATAAAAAATGAAATTAAAATAAAAATTAAAATTAAAAATGAAAATTAAAAAATAAAAAATAAAAAATTCACAAAAAAACATAGTATTAATTTAAAAATAGATTATTTAATAAATAAATGATAAAAAATATTATTTTTTAAAATTAAGTACTGAAAATTTTCATATATTTTTTTTTAAAAAATAATTCTAGAAAAAAAGAAATAATGAATACTTGTTTTTCAAGTAAGAGAGAAGAATGCAAGTAGAGAATGGACTCAGGAGAAAGAAGTTTGAAAATGGCAGAGGAGCACCATTCCGTCAACAAGGAAGTTTCAGAAGAGGAGGGACAAACGAAACTTATAGATTGTAAATCTCCTTTCAATTCGAAATGTAATGATTCTCCTTTTTTTGGTATTGGTATGTCCTTAAATGTTTTCAACATTTTTTTCACCTCCAGTACTATTAAGAAAAAAAAAGAATAAAAAAATGTAAATAAAATTAAAATAAAATGAAAAGAATTGAGATTTAAAAAAAAATGTAAATTTAAATCAATGAATAAATAGAAAGATTAAATTAAAAAATTAAAAAGATTAAATAAATTAAAAATAAAATTTAGAAAGATTAAAAAATTGAAAATTAAATTAAATAGATTAAAAAATTAAAAATTAAATATAACCATCAAAAATTTTTTAAAAAAAAAACTAAACAGAAAATTTTAAAAAAAAACCTTGTTTTTCTTTTTCTTTGATAAAAGTTTCTTGAATGGAAATTTCGGTTTGTTGGTTGGTGTCATCATAAAACTGATACTCAGGAGAAGTCATTCGAAAAAACCTGTCCTTAGCCAAAATAGCGTAAATAAAGTCAAAATGCAACTTGAAAAAAGGAAACTTTGTTATGATGCAATACGCTCTTGGTGCTGACAAATATCTTTCGTTTCCCACTTTGATTCTTTTCCATTGTGAATCTTCCCCTTCTCCTATTCTTCCTTTTTCTTCTAAAAACGATGGTTTTTCCTATTTTTTCAAAGTTTGATTTTTTATTTTTCAGTATTTTGAATTTATTAAATTATAAATTAATTATTAAGGGTTCTTATTTAATATATATAAAATTTATATAAAATTTAATAGATGTAAATCCGAATGTACTATCATATTTTTATTTTTTTTGGAAATATATTTCTTATTGTTCGTTTATAGAAAAAAAATTTTTACTGCAATGATTTCTTCATTTATGACACATACACCATAAAAAACTTCTTCTGATCCAGAAAAGATGAATGTGAAGGAATTTTTTGGTACGTATAATTTATTTAATGGTCTATATCTTACTTCATTGATATTGCTCAATGAATTTGTTCTCTTTTTTGGGTAATATTTTTGAATGAATAATAAATCAATACAGTTATTATTTCTTACCTTTAATTTTTTGGTTGTGACATCGCCTGGGAAACAAAAAGTACAAACACTCTTTTCTATGATTTCAGGAGCCCTATTAATTTCAAATAAAATTAAAATTTGTATTCAAATTTATTCGAATTATTAAAATTAATTTCATATAAAGGTTAAAGAGAAAAATTTTTTTTTTTATACTTGTCGTATGAATAAAGTATTTTGGGTTGGAGAAGATCCATGTTTTGATCTTCATTTATAGAATCAGAATCTAAACCAATCACAAAAAAATATTCGAAAAAAGAAGATTTCTCTCTATTTGCTTGCTTTGATGCACCCAAAATAGATTGATCAAAATCTATTTTTGATGGATCTTCACTAAAATAATTTTAAATGATTGAATATAAGTAATTGGATACTAAAAAAGATTACACAATGAAACTATTTGCATAATCATCCATTTTTTTTATTTTATTATTATTATAAAACTCTGAATTACGATCATTGCCCAAATAGCTTTGTTAAGTTGTTTTTTGTTATTAGTTTTTCTAATTCATTTAAACATGTTTATTGAAATTTTTTGGAATTAGAGAAACAAAGGAAAGAATAACTATAAGAGGAAAAAAGTCTTTAAAAAACTTTACCTTTTAAATAAAAATTTAAAACTGATCAGCTATTTGGAAACTCATTAAAGGTCTATTAACTGCAACTCAAAATTTTTCGTAGGTGTTCATTCAACTAGTAACAAAAGGAAAAGCAAACATAACTAAAATGGCAGTAGAAGGGTAATGGGTAATCTACAAATACAAATAATTGAGTTGTTAATTGATAAGAAATATTAAATTTAATTAAAGTTCATCTTTTGATTCAAAATAAGAAGGCAAAGGTTTAGGATCAATAATTGCATAATCTCTGTCAACAAAATTACTAAAAGACTCTATATCTCTTTCTCCATTAAAAGTATATACTTGGTAATCTTTGATAAGTAAAAGAGTTGGAAAACCAGTTATTTCAAATAAATCTTTCAAATTATTGTGAGCTTCACAATCAACCTGAGCAACTACAACATTTTCTTCTGTGTTCAATTCCGCAAAGTCTAAAAAATTTAATTTTTTTAAATATTATTTGAATAATTCCAATTAAAAAACAAAAATTTTAAGATTCATTTAAATTCTTACTTTGCCAAACCTCAGACATCTAATATTGGAAAATTAAAATGTTAAAAAAAACAAAATTTCAAATGAAAAACAAAGTTACTCTTTTGCACCAACCACACCACTATTAGAATGTTAAAAAAAATTTTAAAAATGTAAAATATAAAGAAATTACTGGAGTAAAAAACTTTATAAAATAAGTTTTCCCATTGGAAAGAACATGTGAGTTTTCATCATTTATTTCAAACACTTTTCCAAGAGGTATATCAACCTGTTTTTTTTCAATAACTTTCTTTTCAACAGGTGCAGGATAATCAAACTTTTTTGTGCTACCAAAAGTATGATATTCTTCACAGAATCTTACAAAATCTGTTATTTCGCGTGCTCTGTCAAAATTATACACTTTTTCTTCTTTTATGAACAAGATGGTCGGATATCCTGTAACTTGAAATCTATTACATGTTTCTTGATTTTTTGTACAGTCCACTCTTCCAATTTTATAGGGTTTATTTTCTTTTATTGCCAATTTTCCAAGTTCATTCCATAAAGGCTCCAATTTTATACACCTAATAAAAAAAATTGAAAATTTCATTTGAATTATATCAAATAAAATTCCAATTTACCATCCACATCTAAATTAATATTGCAAGAATATGATCAAATTGTTTTTATATGGAATTATTTTTAAATTTGTACTTTGGTGAAGTAAAGGCGATAAACCATTGATCATAAAGAACTAATTCATCGAAATTGGAATCATTTAATTCAGTTATATCACTTGCATTTATAAGAGAAAAGAATAAAAAAATTGAAAACAAAAAGTGAAGATTTTTCATTTAATTTTTTTAAATATTTTCTTTTGTGATAAGGAAAATTTTCCTTGACTGATTTAAATTTCATCTTTTGATTTTAAGTGAAGAGAAAGTGCTCTAGATTCAAAATTAGAATGATCTCTTGCGACATAATTGCTAAAAGACTCAACATTTCTATCACCATTGTATTTATAAACTTGATTATCTTTAACAAGTAAAATGGTTGGGAAAATCCTAATATCAAACTGTTTTTTCAAATTGTTATGAGCCTGACAATCGACCTGAGCAACCACTACGTTTTCATCTTTATTTGAAGAAGCAAATTCTAAAAATAAAATTTTTTTTATTTTAATTTACAGGTTAAAATATTAAAACATACTTTCCCATTCTCCTGACATCTTGAATTTAGATTAAAAATTAAATTTTTAATTAAAAAAAAAAATAGAAATTACTCTCTTGCACCATCCACACCACTATTTAATAGAAATAAACATTAAATTAAAAAAAGAGTGAAAAAAGTTATTAACAGGTGCAAAAAATTTGATAAAATAAGTTTTTCCATCAGAAAGAGCATTCAAATTTTCTTCATTAATTTCAAAAACTTCATTTGGAGGTATTGATATTTGACTTGCTTTGACAATAGAAAATAGAATAATAATTATAAATAAAAATTTTGATGTTTTCATTTTTTTTTTATTTTTTATTAAATTTTTTATTAGATTTTTTTCAAAAGAAATTATACATGTCTTTAATATAAAAATTTGGAAAAAGGGGCCAAAAAAGAGATTAACAAATGAAAACTTAGGGTTTTTAAAAGATAAATTAAAAACTTTAAATTAATTAATAAGTAAGGAAGAGAAAAAAGGTATGAAATGGGAAAATTTAGTTTTTTTTTTTAAATTGAATTCAAATTTTGAGGATATCTTTTAGTTGATTTTGTTGTTGGTGTTGAAAGTTCCGCTGTTGATTCTCTCATTAACAAACTCTGGAGTCAACTCTTCTCTTTTAGCAGCAAAAAGATCGCAATGGACTTGACCAATCATCTCTTGAGCACTTCCTTTATGAGTGGTTAATTTAGCTCTTTGAATTGTCTTAATCTAAATAAAGAAAAAAAGGTTTTTTTTAAAAAAATGAAGAAAGTTATAAAAGCAAGATACAAACAATAAATAATTTTTTTTTTTTTTTTTAAACAATAAATTAATAAATAAATAATTTAAAAAAATAAATGAATAAAAGGTTTGTTTACCCCCTCTCCCATGTAAGTTACAAAGATAAACTTTACAGTTTTCATGGTTTGTACTATTACGTCATTAACACGTAACAAGCCATAATAAGTAGAGTTTTTGTCATCTTCAATGGAATTTGCCAAACCCTAATTGTAAAAAAAAATTAAAAAAATAAAAATAAAAATAAAAAAAATAATCATACTTCGATACCACTGTTACCAGAACCAACTAATCTCAATTTGGCAGAAGAAGGGTTGTTGTTGACATAACCGAACAAAACAAAGTCATAATCAGATTCATCACTTCTCACTTTCTTTAACTCTTCCTTGCAGTCATCTGAATCAAACGCCAACCCCAAATTTGCTAATTTAAAAAAAATAAATTTAAAAATTTTTAAAAAAAAATAAAAATTAGAAAAATTAAAATCTGTTTTTGAAATTTTAAAAATTTTACTTGTGTTGACAATATTGGTTCCTCCTTTTGGATTATTAATTCTTTATTTATTTTTTTTCAATGAAAAATGTTTTTAATAAACGAAAATAGAAAACTTGTAAAAAAAATGAATACAAAGAAGAACCTCCTCTACCAACAACAGACCTATTTTTATGATTAATAAAATAAAAAATGAAAAATAAAAATATTAAAAGTAAAAAAAAAATAATAAAAAAAATAAAAAATAAAATAAAAAAAATAAAAATAAAAAATAAAAATAAAAATAAAAAAAATGTAATAATTTAAAATAAATTTAGAGGAGATTTACTTTGTAGGAGGGTTGGAAGGTTTAGGTTGAGTGTTAATTTTTTGTACTACAGGCTCGTTTTGGGTTTCGACGATGTTAGATTTGGTTCCTGCGATTTGTGTTACTTTTTGCAAAACTATTTCGTCGCTCAAATCATTAGGTTCAGATGCCGCAATTGAAACTATTTTTCAAAGAAATAAAAATAAAAAAAATAAAAAAATAATAAAATAAAATAAATAAAAATAATAAAAAAAATGAAAAAAATAAAAATAGAAATATAATAAATACCGTGAGCTTGTCCCAAGAAATCAAAGATTGTTCCCTTGAAAGTGACAGTTTTTGCTTTTCTTACAGTTGAAATGGAAGCTCCTACCCAATCTTTTATGGGAATAAATTTGGAAAAAAATAAAAAAAATTAATTTAATGTTTATGTATGTATTAATTGATTTTAAAATAAAAAAATTTAAATATTTTGTTTAATATTTGAAAATTAATTATTTACCAATAGTTGCGTATCTTACTACCATTTGGCTGTCAAATTGAATTTCGACTCTAGTAAGTGCAAATCCGAGCATGTCTTTGATTTAAAAATAAACAATTTATTAAAGAAAAATAAAATAACAAATAAATAATAAAGAAAAATAAAATTAAGAAAAAAATAATAAATAAAAACCAAATAATTTTTAAGAATAAAATGATAAATAAATACTAAATAATTTTTATTTTCATTTTTATTGAATCAAATTTAATTTTGGAAATTCAAAAATAATTGAAAAAATATAAGATTGAAGAAAATAAAGATACCTGGTTTTAAATGTTCTACTAATTCGTTGACCCCTTGGGTACCTTCAGCTACCAACTCTATGTTGTTGGTTTGTCCCTAAAAAATAATAAAAAAATAAAATGAAAATAAATGAAAATAAATAAAAATGAAAATAAACTTTAATATAATTATAAAAATAAATTTAAATAAAATTATAAAAATAAAATAATAATGAATAAACAAGTTTTAAAGAATCTTTGAAAAATAAAAAAAATAAAAATTAATTAAATAAATTTGGTTACTTGATAAGCGATCAAAACCCAAGCGTTAGTAGTGTTTCTCACAACTTGAATGGCTCTTTTGATGTTCTCTTGGTCCAAAAATTGCAACTGACCTGTTTCTATTTTCCCTTGTTGTTTGATGTCTGTGCTCTTGGTTTCTCTTTCGTTGTTTTCGTTTAAAACACGAACACTGCTACCAGATGCATCAGATACCTTTGTATCAAAAAAAAAAAAAAAAATTGAAATTTCAAATTGAATTTATGGGATTTTATTCTTTTCTTTCATTTTTAGTATTCTTACTTTTTGTTGAATAATATCTTGTTGCAAATCATCCAATATTATTGCATCAATGGTTACGTGTGCTTGTCCAATGAAATCTTTCATTTTACCGCGATGGGTGACGGATAAACTTTTGACGAATATTTTTACTGCCTTTCCTATCCACACGATGAAAACAAATCTTTTTTATAATTGAGAAATGAAATCTAATTTATAATTTGTTTGATTTTAATTTGATTTTGTCATACCTTGTTACTGGGAGATTATCTATGGTATCAGTAACTTTTAAGAGACCATATTGTATTTGATCCTCTTTCAAATGTGTTTTCAATTCTTCCAATCCTCCACTTCCTTTTATGAAACAAAAAAAAAAAAAAGGTAAGGAATGGTGTTAATATTTGTGTTTTTGAATTTTATTAATTTTTATTATTTTTTTTCACTTAAAAAATAAAAAATTTATGATAATATTCAATTTAATATTTTTCTGATTCTTCTTTACCTTCAGATTGGAAAGTAATTATTTTTTTATCTTGATATCCAAAGAGAGTCCTTCAAATTTAAGAAAATTAAATTTTATAAAGGAGAATGAAAATTTCAAAAATTTAATTACCAATCCAAATTAGAGGTTCTCACATTTTTAATTGAAGCAACTCCTTCATTTTGTGCATATTCTAAAGAAGGAATTAAAGTATATGAAAAATATATTATAATTAATTATTTTGATTTAATCAAAAATTAAATGTATTTGATGATTCATATTACCTGAAAATTCAACGTCTCCCATAATTTTTAATTTTTTTTGCTTTCTTTTTTAAAATTTGATTTTAATTTTTTTTATTTTTTATTTAATTTGTTAAAGAAGAAAGATTTCATTTGAACTTTGATATCTCAAAGATCTTGGTTTTTTGGATCAATTCATTTTGTTTGGAAGATATAGATTTTTTTTTTTTAAAAGGTTGAACTGGGAAATAATAGTAATATAGTTATTGTATTGCATTCATAAAAAAGCGAGCCAAGAAAATATCCATTACAGATATGAATAAACTGACAATAAAAAATGGTAAAATCTCTGGAGCTCATAATAGAAATAATCAAAAACTTTTTCGTATGATTTTTCATTTCCGTAAGGGATGTTTTTGTTTGAGATCTTCTATTGATAATAAGAATTTGATAGTTTCTTTATTTTTTCTTCAAGATTTTCATATTGGCTGATGTTTTTGAATCATTTAGGACATTATCAATTGATGTTAACAAATTATATTTGTGATTTAAACAAATTTAATTTATTAAAGCAGAGATAAATTATTGATGGCATCTTGCAATTTAGGAGCAGTGGGAACAGGATTCTTCAAGCTCTTCATCAAGTCATTGACATAAAGAGGACTCCTCATACCGACCAAAATTGTATCTACATCTGATTGAAGTAACAATTCTACCACCTTATTTTGAAGGATTTCATTTTCTTCTTGAACTAACATACAAAAAAAAAAATAAAAAAAAATTTAATTAAAAACAAAAAAATTAAAAAAACTTTTCTTACCAACACCAGCAGTTTCGGCTCCATCATCTTCCCAATTTCCGTCATCCAAATTGACTTTATTGGCGCGTTTGTCAGGAGAGCCAGAATCGTCATCAGAAATATCTTCTGGCAATTTCAAATCCTT
>JAMYWO010000267.1:43710-54463 GCA_024220525.1 Cochliopodium minus
AAGAAATAAGACAAGCAATCAAGAAAACTCCAAACAAAGCACCTGGACCTTTAGGAGTGAGAATAACTCTTTTTAGATAGTTAAACAGTTAAAACCAAGAATCGCATCGAAATAAAAACAAAAAATAAAATATTTTTCTTTCTAATTAAGATATGTTATTCTCGGGCATAATGAACATGCCCTTAAAAATTTTTTGGAATGCTTTTATAAGATAAAGTGATTTCAATTGTAAAGCAATCACCATTATTTTAAGAATTATAGTTGAAATGATCTGATATAAACAGAACTCAAAAATTTGATGCTAAGAAATTTCGAATAATTCAAGATTTTTCCGGATTTTTATAAAAAATATCACATATTTTTCAAAATAATAGGTATTAATTGAATTTACATTATCTTTTTTTAAAACAAGGATGTAGCAAATTACTACTCTCATTGATAAAAGGAGCAATTGGTCAAAAATTCCAAAAGCCTTAACAAAGATAAATTCTTTCAGAAACAATTCTTTCTCAAAAAAATGAGTAATATATAATTTGTGATACAAATGAAACGTGTTTTTAGCTTATATATTTCAATTAAGCTTAACCCAAAAAAATCTTAATAATTCTCATATGACAATATAAAAAAATTCAGAATGTATATTTATTAAGTTTCACAATTGGATAAGAGCCAAAATCAAATAATTAATAAATATAAAAAAATATTCCAATGAAAAAGTTGTTCAAAAGAAAAATTTCATCAATTGAAAGGGAAATAAAATATTGTACCAAAATTCCTTTTTGGAGTTTTTCCAACATCAAATCATACACAAAGATAAGGCATTTCTCAACAATTGATGGTATCAAATTAATAATTTTCAACACATAATTTTTATTCATATTTTTTTTAATAAAGAATCAAATAATGTGAGAAAAATGGAGATTCAAGTTTTGGAAAAGAATTTTGATCTTTCAGCAGATGAAGTTCTCGGAGTAATGAATGATTTACCAACAAAAGAATTTCCAGAGGGATTTATAGAGGAATTAAAGAAGATTCAGAATAGGAAAAAGTTTACAGGAAGAAATTTCTTGGATCTTACTGAGAATCAATTGGGGAACTATTTTAAGGGAAAAAAAGAATTTGCAGGACAAGCTCTTTCTGTTAAATATGATTTTAAAGTTGCATTGCAAAGTAAGAGTATTATAATTTAATTTTTTTATAAATATTTTTCTTTGCAAGAAAAAAACTTTAGAATTCTTGAAGAACAAATAAAAAATGGAGTTGAAATTGATGGGATCTCCAAGTACAAGGAACATATTTCTCCTTCTCAATGGAAATCTCTTGTCTCTTTATTCCATGGAAACTTAGAATCTCAAATCAAAAATGGAACTACCATTGATGAGATCTCCAAGTATGAGCAATTTCTATCTCCTTTTCAATGGGAATCTCTTGTCTCTTTATACCAAGGAAACATAATGAATAAGATTCGTTTATTCATTAGCAATCCAAAATCATACAACTATAACATCCAAACATTTAGGAATGATCTCAATAATTTCCCAGAAAATAAAAAAGAAGAAATTTGCCAAGGAATTGCTAATAGCTTTGGTTCTCTCAAAAAATTATTACTATCATGGAGCATTGAGACAATGAAAGTAAAAATCAAAGAGACAAAAGAAAAAGAAACAAAGGAAGTAATTATCAGTCCAAAATAGGATTTTGCAAAAGCGAACAAATTAGCTAATGGAATTGTAGTATCAAAAAATAACCACGTTGAATTGTACAAGTATGATCAAAAGGAAAGATTGTTAGAAGAATTCATGAACCATCTTGAAAAGAGAGCAGATAATTCTATCTCGAATGAAAGAAAACCTTTTCTTTTGTATTTTCATTCTCCAGGAAATGGAAAAACTGCTAAACTTGATGAGATCACCAGAATGGCCATTACCAATGAATTACAAAAGGAAATCAATCAACCAAAAGTTCTTTATCCACAACTCGAAAATTGTTTGGCAATTATCATCACTTATAATGATAAAATGAATTCTCATAATCTGATCTTCGAGAATGGATTATATGAAACTGATTTGATTGCAAGGAACTATTATTGGTAAAATTTTTATAAAAAACTTTTCAAATTAAAACTTCTTAATCTTCCAAGTTATTTTTATGATCTCGATGCTTCTGGTTCAGATTGTTACGAAGAATTCTCCAAAACGTTCTCAATATTTTTTAAGCATTTGAAATACAAAATAGCCATCGAATGTTTGATTCAAGATTGGAAGGAATTCAAAAAAACAGTTAGGGATATCTTTTTCATTTCATGCATTGATGAGTTGAGAATATTGGAAGATAAAAAAACTGGAGATCTTAGTCGTATTCAAAAAGTTTTGGAAATCGTAAAGAAAGAAAATAACCCATTAATCCTGTATGCTTTTACTGCTCTGGATCCAAGAGTTTTTGAGTATTCTGGTTTGACTTTACATAAATCTACTTTAGGAAGGTTTCTAGATTGTAAAATAATCAAAAGAATGCTAACAGAAAAAATAGAAAAATTGCCGGATTTACTACCAGTTCCAAATGATCCAAAGGAAAAAACAATCTTTCTAACTACTTTAAAATTATCTGATGGACATTATCGCACCATTCAATCTGTAATTTCTTCTTTTTTTTATTCATCAAAATAAAAGCTTTAAATTATATTTGGTATAAGTATAAAGTATATGAAAATATATAAAAATATAAGAAAAAAATAAAAATATATAAAAATTTCTTTCTTCTCAAAGATTGTATACAGATACATTGAATTCAAAAAGTATCATGAATCTCTTTCGTCCCAACAAATAATTGAAGAATTGACTTATTGTCCTCCAATTGTAGATCTAGTGGATCCACAATTTGAAAATAATTGGATTATTCTTGCTGCAGCTATTCTCCATTGCAATTTGAATTTGGATGATGAAATTTTAAAAGGAGAAAAAGTACTTTCTTTTATCATTCAGGGAGCTTATTTGAATGATTTAAAAGCAATAGAATATAATAGTAATACCCAAATTAAACCGATCACCCCTCATGTTTCTTTTATACTTCTCTATTCTTTTGCTCGTTATGCTTTAAAGTCAAGTGTAGATCAAAAGACTTTTGTTATAGCCAAATTGATAGAAAATTGTCTTAAAGTTGATGATTCAAAAGCATTTGAAAAATTTAATGCTCTTTATCTCCTATTGATTCTCCAATTGAGATCTTTTCTTTGTTCACCCCAAGAATACATGACAAAATTCCTTGAGCAATTCACCCAAAAGAAGACTTTAACTGTGAAAGAACTTTTTCTCGACAAAATCACAACAGATGAGAATCACAAGAATCTTCTAAATTTGCAACTTAAATTGCTTGATGATAATGGGGTTCCTTTCATTTACAAATTCGATGAAGATAAAGATAGACCCTACGATGATAAAGAAACAAAAAAACAGCCTGGAAGATCTTTAGAGGAAAGATTTTCAAAAGAAGAAATAGAATTCAATACTTTCTATCTTTCGAGCCAGAGTACTGAAGCAGGTATTGAGGGTTCTATTCTTTTACCTCTTTCAAATGGAGGTTCTCTTTTGATTACCCTTCAAACTAAGCTGAAATTGGAAAATACAACTGGCTATTCTTATACAACAGGAATAAATAAGATTCTTGAAGCCTCAAATCATTTGAGATCTTTCCTTTCCAATAAAGGGACCAAAATACAAAGTGTGCTTCCAATTCTTATCACAAATAGAGATATCTGTAAAAATAGTACAAATACAGATGGAATTATGATCATTCATGATAAAGATTTGGACAAATTTTTTGGTCATTCCTTCTCTACATTTCCTTTTCGCAATTCATTTCTCTGATAATTTCATCATGAAAATTTTTTTGAAAATTTAATCTTTAAAAATAAAAAAATTTATTTGCAATGCTTTGCTCTTTCAACAAGTAAATTCACAGTGTTCACATTGCCATGGATGAGTCTTCCTGGATGACAAAACTGTTTTTTCACTTACAAACTTTTTTTTTTGAAAACACCCACAAAGTGGGATATCTTTATTTAAAATATTAAACATAATCAAACAAAAAAGTATTAAATTATTCCAGATAATTCAATCAACATTTGGTAGACTCCAAATTGGAAGTCCAAGAATGATTATCAAGACTCTTCTATTTTTACAACTTTCCTTGTAGCATTGAAAAGAAGATTTTGAAGAGAAAGATTGTTTTTTTTGATTCTTTTTTTGATATTTCACATCTTTTTTTTTATTTGCTATTGAGATACCTTGGTTATATGAGATAAAAAAAAAAGAATAGAAAGAAAAAGAGTTAAATTGTTTCAGGAGTAAGAAAGCAGCACAGAGTAGTTTGAGAATTTACATTTGTTTGACAACTTTTTGTCGAATACTAAGATATTGACAAAAAGAAAGAAATGAAATTTTTTTGAGGTTTTTTTGATTATGTGTTGAAATTGAGAAGCGAAGATGAAGGTATTCATTGAATTTAACCTATTTTTCAAAGTTTTTGACTTGTACACTAAAGTCAACAATTCTTAAAGCTATTGTACACAATTTCCCAATAATTCTTCCAAATTGTCCAATTATAGATCCAACTGAAAGTGTGGTTGGGACCATCATTTGTACTTGAGATTCTCAAAGATGAAAATTATAATAATTCCTTTTGTCTTCAAATTCGGCATGGTAAAAATCCTCAATGGTTTCCTTCAAACAAACTTTAGAGAATGTGAAATAGGGTGATGCTGGAACTTAAGGAAATATTTCTTTAATTTTAGAGGGGAATTTTAATAATTTCAATTAAAAAAAATATAAAAAAAATTGGAAGATAAAAATTATTCTTGAATATTAATATGGATTCAGAAAATGAAGGGAAAGAAAAAGGAAATATTGAAGTTTTGCAATCTTTAAATAAAGAAAGGATAAACAAATATTTATTGAAATCATCAGTAAATGAAATTATTAGCCCAAATATTCCTCTTGAAGACTTTCCTCCAACTCAAATACTTCCATACTGTTGGATAGGTAAAATAAAATTTAATAATCGAAAATTACTTTTATTCTAAAAGTAATAATACAGGAAGCATTAATAATTTGAAAGATGAAAAACTAATGAAAAAATTCACCCACCAAATAAATTGTTCTATTGATCAAGAGATCAAAAAATATAAACACATTGAAGTTTTTGACATAGATCTCCATTATAATTCCTCCATGTTTCAAATTCCAATTTTGGAAAAATCAATCGATTTAATCGAAATAGTTAGAAAAATGTATGACAGAAAAAGTGAAAAAACTTTTTTCAAAAAGAAAAAGCCTTGTGTGCTCGTTACTTGCGGTCACGGTAGAAGTAGATCAGTGTCTCTTGTTGTCTCATATTTAATTCATGGTATGATTCCTTTCAAAGCAACCTCTTTCAAATACTTTTTTTATTACAATCTTTTAATTTTATTTTTTAATTTTTTAATTTTTTAATCTTTATTTCATTAAAAAGTTTTTGGTTGGAATTTAAAAGATTCTTGGAGGTTCATTAAAAATAAAAGACAAATTATTGGACCAAAAGGTAAGATTTATAAGAGAAATACTTTTAGTTAAAATCATAAACTATTTATTATTATTTTTTATTTTTTAAAACAAAAATTGTTTTTAAATTATTTAATTATTATTAAAAATAATAGATAAATTGAGAAAACTGTTAATGAAATTCGAGCGTTATTCAAAGAATACACAAAGTTATAATAATATTCAATGGGAGGAAGAAGGAGACTTTATCTATCAAGGTTGATATTTTTGATTGTAGAATTAAATTATTTTAAAAATAACTTTGTTCTATAAAACCTGTTTAATTTTAATTACATTGGTTTTTTCATTTCCCCAAAAATTAATAATATCCTCTTTGATATTGTTGATTTCCTTCAAATTCTTCCATTTCGTATCCATTTTGTTGATTTCCTTGACCTCGTTGATCACCATATTGTTGTTCAAATCTGTTTTGTTTATTTCCGAATTGTTCGCCAAATTGATCAAATTCTCCAAATTGACCTTGTTGATTTCCTCCATACTGTCCAAATTGATCTTGTTGATCCTCACCATATTGTTGTTCATATTGATTTTGTTGATTTCCAAATTGTTCTCCAAATTGATCTTGCTTATCGAATTGTCCAAATTGATCTTGTTGATTTCCTCCATACTGTCCAAATTGATCTTGTTGATCCTCACCATATTGTTGTTCATATTGATTTTGTTGATTTCCAAATTGTTCTCCAAATTGGGTTTGCTGATCAAATCGTTGCTCCAAAGGTGGGGGAGGAGGTTGTGTAAACCTATTTTGAGAAGGTCTTTTTTTATTCTGATTTCCTCCCCTGCTTTGTTTTCTCTTTCCTCCCCCTCTTTTATTTTTCATTTTGCCTCTTTTCCTTTTGAAAACATTTTTTATTTTTCCTCCAATGTTTTTTATTTGGCCCACTTTGGATCTCACTGAAAGACATTCAATTGTTTTTTCAAAATAATTTATATTATTCTTACCCACACTTTTGACTTTTCTTACTTTTCCTGCCACCTTTTTAAACTTTCCAACCTTTGATCTAATAGCAGATTTCACTTTAAATTCAATCAATTTAGATCGTTTTGAGTTATTAAATTCCATTTTATTGAATACCTTTAGATACTTTTCCAACCACTTTTTAATAAAAAATTATCCTTTATATTTTTTATTTGAATCGATATTTCTTTACTTTTGCCAATTAAATTAAAAAAGGCATCAACTGAATGGATCAATAGTAATATTACTAATATAAATATTATTAACCTAAAAAATCCTTTCATATTTTTTTTTTTTTATTCATTTTATCAAATTTAATTAAATTTCAAATTCTTAATTAATCATGGTTTAGTTAATCGAGAGTTTTGTATTAATTAAACTAATAATTTTGATATTGATCATATCCACCTTGATCATAGGAGTTTGATTGTCTATAATCTTCACCGTAAAAATCTTGATCAAAGCCAACTTGATTAAAATTACCTTGTTCTCCCCAATCATTGATTAGTTCTCTTTGGAAAACTTCTGAATCTCCATATCCACTCTGGTCTTGAACAAAATCATCTTGATCATAACCATTTTGATCATAATTAACTTGATTATAATTACCTTGTTCTCCATCAAAACTCCTATCTCTTTGAAATCCTTGTTCTTCATCTCCATACCCACTCTGGTAGTTTGAATCTTGATAAACTTCTGGTTGATCAAAGGCTATTTCTTCTGCCATTTTTGAGGTTGTATGTTTCATTTTGTTGAATCCTTTATTTGATGAAAAAAAAAGTTTAATAAAAAATGAATAAACTCTTATTAATTTTACCTCTGAATGCCTTATTTCCCAATTTCTTGAATGCTTTTTTATTCTTTAACATTCCTCCCACATTTCCTGCCATTTGTTGGAACATTCCCTTTGGTCCTCCTTTTTTCATCATACCACCTGCAAATTTACTCAATTTTCCCACTTTTCCCATCATTCCCATTGGATTTCCTCCCATCATCATTCCCATTGGCCCTCCCGAAGCCATCATTCCCATTCCAGCTTTCATCATTCCTCCCAAAAGCCCCTTTCCCTTTATCATATCACCACCTACCTTTTTAATTCCTTTTCCAAACTTTTAATGGTAATTTTTTTTATCCAATTACATTCATTCTCTCTTTTTCCAATTTTACCTTTTTAAATCCTCTTTTAAATTTTTTGGATATTGCATCGGATGTATAAAAACATAAAGAAATGATAAACAATATCGCTATCAATCTCTTTTTGGATAATTTCATTTTTATTTTGTTTATTTTTATTTATTTTATTTTTTTTGAATAAAATAAATATATTCGGCAGCTTAAAACAAGAACAGAGTTAAATCAATTTTAGTAATAAAATAAATAGAAAGTTAACAAGCATTTTCATTTTTATTCTTTCAATTGTGAAAAAAAATATATTTATCATTTTATTTATTTATTATCAATTAATTTCACTTTTAGTTTGATAAGAATATCAATGTGTTCAAGATATTTGTTTAAAAAAGATTTTAAAACAATTTTTTTGTTCAAAAGTTGCTCAATTTGTTTATCAATCATTTTCAATTTCTGATCTATGTTGGGGAGTTCTTTAAGTTTACTGGTGAGAAGATCATATTCTGTTTCCATTTCTTTTGTTATCTCTTTCATTTCTTTTTCCACAGAGGAGGATTTATTAAAGTTTATTCTTACCTCTTTTTTTGTTTCTTTCCCTCCTTTTCCCTTTCTTTTTTCTTTTTTTTCTTTTTTGTTTTCAACAGAGTTAATAGAAGAGTAAATAATTTCATTTTCTTTTCTTAAATTTTTTTGTTTTAAAGAAAATTCTTTTTTTTCTTCTTTTTCATCTCTTTTTTTATTTCCTTCCCTCCCAATCTCTTTATTATTTACCTCCCCAGTGTTATTTGCAGTGATAGTATTATCAGTGTTATTACCAGTGTTATTTGCAGTGTTTTCAGTGTTATTTTTGTTTTTGTGTGTGTTTTCATTATTTACAGCAGAGTTATCAAAAGAATTGGAATTGAAATTGAAAGAGGGGGAAGGAAAGGGAGAAGGAGAGAGGGAAGGAAAGGGGGAAGGAGAGGGGGAAGAAGAAGGGAGACGTTTGTATTTATTACTGGTTATTACAATGAGAGAGGATCTTTTTTTGGGTAATAAAGGAGTTGATGGTAATGGTGGTAAAGGAGGTGCTACTTTTTTTATTTCTTTTTTTTCATAGTTAATTTCCATTACATTCTCAATATTTACATCATTATTTTTTATGTTATTACTATCATTATTATTATTATTGTTATTTTTATTGTTATTATCATTTTTACTATTTTCAATATTAATATTGTTATTATTATCATTATTATTGTTATATTTGTTATTATTATCATTTTTATTAATATCAATATTGTTATTATTATTATTATCATTATTATTGTTATATTTGTTATTATTATCATTTCCATTGGAAATATCAGTATGAAGAGGAAGAGGAGGAGGGTAAGAAAAGGAGATTTGGTGAAGGGACAAGAGATTTTCAAAGAAAAGTTTTTGTTTTAACATCTCTTCTTCTTTCTCTTTCTTTTCTTTTTCCATTTTTATACCTTTTTCACATTAATTTAAAAAAATAATATTAAAAATTAAATAAATGAAAATAAAATAAAATAATTGAAAATAAATAAATAATAATTAAGAATAAATAAATAATTCAAGGATTAATTATTAAAAAAAAAAAAATATAAATGAAAAAAGTTACAATTTAAAAGGGCATTTTCTTTTAAAAGAATTTCTCTATCCAAAAGAAAAATAAACTGTTTATCTGCTTCCTCTCTTTCTCTATTGTATTCCTCTCTTTCCCTATTGTATTCCTCTCTTTCTCTAATAAATTCCTCTCTTTCTCTATTGTATTCCTCTCTTTCTCTAATAAATTCCTCTCTTTCTTTATTGTATTCCTCTCTTTCTCTATTATATTCTTCTTTTTCTTTATTAAATTCTTCTTTTTCACATTCAACTTTATTATTATTGTTATTATTGTTATTATTGTTATTATTGTTATTATTGTTATGAATATTATTATTATTATTATTATTATTATTATTATTATTATTATGAATATTTCTATTATTATTACTTTTATTATCAGTTTCTTCCAGAAAAGAGAGAGGAAAAGGTTTATTTTGGTTAAGAAGAATTACTTGGTTTATTTGATCCATCCACCCATGTTTCTCATTTATACTCTTACTTTTTGTTTTTTTTAATTTTTATAATATTAATTTTAAATTAAATTTAATTTAATAATATTTAATTAAAAAATATTTGAGAAATAAATAAAAAATTTTATTAATAAATAAAGAATATGATGAATAATTTTAATAATAAAAAAATAAATAAGAATAATTAATAAATAATAAAAAATAAAATAAATAAAACAAAATATTTGAAATAAAAATCAGGCCTGATATAAATGGATTGAATAAACGGTTAAATGAAGACAAATTGAATGATTAAATGAATTTCAAAATTAAAGATAAAGGGAAAAGGGGTACCAAAAAAAACTCATTTTTCTTTTGCGTGAGATGATGACAATAGAAAAACCATGCAATTCTTCTTTCAAAGTTTTTATTTTTTTCAATTCATTTCTTTTCATAATTAAAAATAAATTAAAAATAGTATTTTTATACATTATTTTTATATATTATTTTTATTTATTATTTAAAACAATTTTATATATTATTTTAATAATAATTTAATATTATTTTTACACATTTTATTTTATTTTTATATTTTTTTAAAAAATTATTTTATTTTATTTTTAATTATTATTTTTACAAGTCATCAATTTCAGAAAGGACACAGTTGTGAAGAGGAATGAAACCCTTGTATTCAAATTTACCACGCATATTAATTTTGGTGTAAACAAGAAAATCAGAAAACAAAAAAATATGCCTTGTTTGTAATTTATAATGTCTATTCATTTTCTTCATTATCCCTTCTTTGCACACATACCTTTCTCCGTCATTTACTTCCATCTTTTTTTTTTTGTTCAAAATATAAGAAATAAAATTAATAAATAATAATAATAAATAATAAATAAAATAAATAATAAATAATAAATAAATAAAAACAAATAATAAATAATAAATAATAAATAATAAATAATAAATAATAAATAATAAATAATAAATAATAAATAATAAATAAT